>ML252788.1:77406-112450 GCA_005239495.1 Nicotiana undulata | reverse complement strand
TTTTTTTACGTTTGTTATGTTCTTACTTTCCGCATTTAAAGTTTCGTTATTTTTATTAGCGATGTTTGAAGGATTCTGTTGGGAATATGAAAAAGGGAAAAGCATGTTATCGATTTTCGGTTAAACGGTTGTCCCACTATTATCTCAGTATGTGATGGAAATTGGTTGAAGTTGACGAGTTAGCGTTTTATTCCGTATTAAATAATTTTAAATTGCTATTGCAAGTTATACGTTGGCTGGCCTAGCGGGTTCAACGTTAGGCGCAGTCACATCCTAAAGGGTGGGAATTTGGGTCGTGACAAAGACGAAAAGAGACAATACATCAGTACCATTAACAAAAAACCATGGATATAATAACAACATCACAAGAACCAGTAAATAAATGGAAAGTAGAAATAATAACCAGTAAATAATGCCCGACACTATGTAACGAAAGAGTAGCATAAACATAACATTGACCACTAGCAGTCTAAGACTAAATCGTATCAGCCTAGCCTCACACTGGTAGACTAAATACGCTCAATTACCTCATAACTTACAACCTTAATGCTCGCTCCACAGCTTCCTATCGAGTGTCATGTTCTCGGAGATCTGAAGCATCGCCATATCTCGCCTGATCACCTCTCCCCAATACTTCTTAGGCCGCCCTCTACCTCTCCTCGAACCCACCAACGCCAACCACTCGCACCTCCTTACCGGCGCATCCAAGCTTCTCCTATGTATGGGCCCGAACCATCCGAGCCTCGTTCCCCGCAACTTGTCATCAATGGGAGCCACGCCCACCTTCCCCGCATAACTTCATTCCTAAGCTTATTCATCCTAGTGTGCCCGCACATCCATCTCACCATCCCCATTTATGCTACTTTTAATATTAAAGACGAACATTCACATGATTTTACATTTAAAAAATAAATTAAATTTACATACATTTGTTACTGGAGGTGGAATTCTGGAAGAGCGCGAGGCGGGTAGGTTTGGAGTGGCTCGCTAGGCTGTTTAATGTTATTTTTAAGGCGAAGAAGATGCCCGAAGAATGGAGGTGGAGTACGATGGTTCCACTTTACAAGAACAAGGGTGATATCCAAAATTGCAACAACTCCCACGTGCAGAAGATGAGAGTAGCAGAGATGAGGATGTTGAGATGGATGTGTGGGTGCACCAGGAAAGATAGGATTAAGAATGAAGTTATCCGGGACAGAGTGGGAGTAGCCTCCATGGAGGACAAGATGCGTGAGTCGAGGCTGCGGTGGTTCGGACATGTTAAAAGAAGAAGCATTGATGCTCCTGTTAGGAGGTGTGAGAGGTTGGCCATGGAGAGTTTGAGAAGAGGTCGAGGGAGGCCTAAGAAGTATTGGGGGAGAGGTGATTAGGCAGGACATGGCGCTGCTTCAGCTCACTGAGGACATGACACTTGATAGGAGGGTGTGGAGGTCGAGGATTAAGGTAGAAAGTTAGTAGGTAGTTTATAGTGTTCACTGATAGGTTTAGTAGCATGCATTTCCCTTCATATTCTTAGATTTTATTACGGTATGTAGTTCTGTTCGCCTCAGGTATTGTATTTCCTGTTGCTATTATTCGATACTATTTATCCTGTATTACGGTATGTGATTTTTATTTTTATTTTTATTTATTTTATGTTTTTATTTTGTTTTTATTTTTATTATTATTATTATTATTATTTTTTTCTTTATTTTTTTGGTTTTTAGCCGAGAGTCTATTGGAAACAGCCTCTCTACCTGCACTAGGTAGGGGTAAGGTTTGCGTACAGACTACCTTCCTCAGACCCCACATGTTGGGACTAGACTGGGTTTGTTGTTGTTGTTACATACATTTGTTACTGAAAGGACCAAAAACGCAGTCCAACTATATTAATCTAAGGTTATATGTAGTATTTATTCCAATCACAAGGACCAAACTTGGAACTCTTTAATAATCACAAGGGACAAAAAGTGTAATTCTCCCTTAATATAAATACACAACACGGTTTGACTTTGCAAATCAGATCACACAACAAGAAAGCTAAGATAGGTTACAACTTACAACAATGGAGATGACACCAATGGAACAATACTATAGCCATTTCAGCCATCGCCACCCATTAAAGATGATGTCCGACGTAGAAGAAGAAGACCAAGTCATCTGCTCCGGCTGCGAGCACGATCTCTCCGGCGACTCCGCCTACGCGTGTACCAAAATGAACTGCAACTTCATGCTCCACGATTCTTGTTTCGAGTTGCCTAGGCAAATTAAGCACAAATCTCACCCAAAACACACTTTAACTCTCTGTTTCTTTCCTCCTTATGACGACGGAGAATTCACGTGCGACGCATGTGGGAATTCGGGTCATGCTTTTACGTTTCATTGTGAGAAATGTAAGTTTGATCTTCATGTTGAATGTGCTTCGTTGCCGGAGATTGAAGAGAGGAAAGATCATCAACATCCTCTTACGTTGTGTTATAGTAATGTTTTTGTTGGGAAGGATAAGGATGTGGATGTGGATGTGATGTGTTATGTTTGTCAAAGAGAAGTTGGAAAGAGTTGTTGGTTTTATTACTGTTTGGCTTGTAAATGTGTTACCCATTTGGATTGTGCCTCTACTCAAGAAATTCAAGTTTCACAAATTTGAGAAACTTTGAAGAAATTATCTTTTCTTGAAGTGCAAATTTAAGAGAAAATGTCATTTGTTTGATTGACACATTTGTGATTAATTTTGTCTTTAATTCATTGAACCTTGTTGAATTTTTTTTCTTTCACTTTTTTCGTGGTCGGTGTTAAATCAGATTAGAGTTCGGAAATTGATAAATATGTAGTGGTAAGTTAGCTGGATTAAGATATTTATTGCTAATAAGATGGATTTGATATTAATATTCTCATTGTAATATATCGCACGAACAAAAATTCTCCTATCAATTAGAGCAATTATGCTTAATCAGTGTTATAGAGTGCATTGCACGAATATAATGGTTTATGTGGGAGGACATACATGCATTGTGTGTTGAATTTCTGGAACTAAAATTTTAGATACATGGATATTTTTTAATGATACTAGAAACTCAAAATTTTACTGGGATGTTGTTTTCTTTCTTACAATGCCTTTTTTGTTTGTTCCTTTTAGATGTTTAATTACTATGTCCAGAAGTGGTTGGCCACATGTACAGCCTGCAGATTCTTATTTAATAGGAGTATATTTTCTTTTTAATAACTTCCTCTTTATAAGATAACAAGTTCTGATATTATTAATCACAAAGGATGAAGAGAAACAAATTTTGGATCCTAAAACTATGATGAAATCCCTGTACTTATTTATTCAAAATAGCTAAGCTTTTATAACATTATTACAAAACACTAGAATAAATTTAAATGAAGCAACATTTGAGTAGTACTGCAACTCCAAACATAAATAAGGAAAGCTTAATACTCCATCCGATCCACAATAAGTGACCAATTTGCTTTTGAAACGCCCAAAAATACTAAATTCTATACAAAAATACCTAGTATAACTAAACTATCATTAATTAAATATTTAATGTGAAGAGTAAAAAAACTTTTTAGAAATATGTATATAAGGGTAATTCTATAAAAATAAATTAAATTATTTATGAATTATATAAATAAATATTTATTAATTGAAACAAAATAAAAAAGTAAAAGGATCACTGACCGGAGTGAAAACATAAATATGAAAGCTTACTTGGTCCGTCTTGCGTGCACGTGCGCACCCCATAGCCACTATATTGCTCGAGCATGCACATTAGACCTTGTTTTCACTCCTTTTTTCACTTTTACAGGATGTCTCCGATAGTATTCAAGCTTAAACATAACCAAAGTAATCAGCTGGAATAACCGAGCCATACTTAAGCTACAAATTGAACTCTAGGTTAGGTAGTATGAGGTTGGTCACTCCTTTTAAAGTTATGAGATTTTTTTTCAAATAACTATTTTATATTTGAAAATTAATTAATTTTAAATTTCTCGCTTGAACCTTAACATGATGTGTTTGTAATTTCAGGAAACCAATTATAAGTTCTGAGTGTTATTTTTAAGCTACATACTCAATTATACAACACCATGTAAACTGAAATAAAAAAATACTTTTAGGGGCGAACATTTTATTTCGTCAAATTTAGTGGGCGTTCGGACATAAGAATTGTAAAGTTCCAAAAACAGGTGAAATATTTTTTCAAGCGAAATGGTATTTGAAAATTAGAGAGGATGTTTGGATTGACTTTTAAGCTGGTCAAATAAGCTTTTAAGCTCTTTTTAGCTTTTTTCATTGTTGGCAAAATAAAAAAGTGATTAAAATAAGTTAAAAACTGCTTAAAACAAGTAAAAGCAATAAGCTAGACAATCCCAATGTTTTTTGGCTTAAAAGCTATTTCTGTTGAAAAATCATTTTTTTAAGCCAATCCAAACGGGCTCAGAATTATAATTGGACATGAATATAATTTTGAGATATTTTTTGAAGTTTTGTTAGTGACATGAGTGAATTTTAAAAAACAAAATTTTTAAAATTTTTAAATTTATCTTTAAATAAAAATTAAAATTTTATGATCACACACTAATTTCATTTTTTTTTTTTTTTTTTAATGTCCAAACGGGATCTTAATCAACCCAACTTAAAAACGGTTGCCACATCTAAAACTTAAAACTTAAAAGTTCCCCCTTCCCGCGAAGAGTCAAAAAGAAAATTGAGGGAAAAACTTTCACTAACGACCTTTTAATCGCCACGTAACCTATTTATGGTGACTAGGTCGCCACCAATTCCTATCCTTTTTCGTTTTCTCTTACAGAAGAGGAAATAAAATAAACCAAAAAAGGCCCCCAATTTCCATAAACAGCTCGTCGTCACCACAGACTCCAGCGAAAGCTTCTCAAAGCCAAAACCCCCAAATCAGACTTCGAACGTTGCTTTCTCTCAATTCTCTGGGCATAACAGGTGCGTGCGTGTTAAGCATCAAATATACCCAAGTATTTGAAGAAATTAGCTTTTCCATTCATCTAATTTCGTCTTATTATAGGTTATATTCTTCTACTATGTAAAAATTTTCAACAGTTTCTTCCGATGCTTATTTCGAATTGGGCTTCTCGAGCTATAAATCCAGCTTAGCTCTGTTATTTTAGTGCCAAATCCGCTGAGGGTTGGTTGCTTCGGAAACCCTAACCCTCATTTGGAGGTCTATTTGATCTCAAATTCTCAATAGTAAACTTTTAATTAAACAATGAGAATAATTTTAAACTGATGAAATACAAAAGAAATTTTGGGACTTATAATATGAGTGAAGGCTTATTGAGATGACTTGCAAAAGAAGAAGGATGGGACCAAGGAAGAGCTCAGTGATCAGATGACTACAATGGGACCTCGAATTTGTGTTCATTTGATCTGCAAAGGATCATTTGAAGACTTCTATTAATTGAACAAAAATTAATCTTGTTGCAGTTTGACGAGTGATAATATAAGCCAGTTAAAGCAGGATAATAACAGAGAACTCCTAAACAATTTCAATAAGAAGCATTATCCTAATAGCAGCAAGTCCATACTCTGAAGAAGATTATCAGAAATCAATGTTATGTCTCAATTTTGTGTACTCTTTTGTCTAACGTGTATCATTCAACTGTCTTCTTTACAATGGGTTTAGAGATTCTCAAAGAAGTTCAGCCAAATAACAGAGAAACTTGAGCCTGAGTGAACAATTTGCTGGAATCTCTTGGAGGACTTTTGCCTCAGCGCAAATACTTTTCCGCTTTCAATTTCCAAAAATATATTGGGTTATAAGTTTCTTGCAGTAAACTTTTTCTGCTATGAATATTTTGAAGTACTTAGCTTTTGCTTTCCAATTCTTTTGGCCTTATTGTTTTCGCTGTTTGATTATTGGGTTCTTAGTGTACACTTCTAGCATTCTAGGGCTCCACATCTCATTAATTTGTATTTTTATGGTTTCAATAGTATATCCACAATTTGAATGTTTATTTTTTCCTTTTATGCGGTGTTGTAGGAGATGACAGGATATGCCCGAGGTAGAGGTCGGCGAGGTGGAAAGGGCCGTGGATGTGGTAATGTTGAAGGAATAAGTGATAATTTTGCAGTGGTGTCATCCGTAGACATTAATCCATCACAGAGACCTACGCTTGATCAAGCATCTCAGCCACAAGCACAACCAATAGGGATTCCTCAAGCAAGTATTTTAGTGCTATGAAAATTTTGATGGACTAAACCTTTGCCTTTCATTGTTTTTTGGCCTTACTGTTTTTGATGTCTGATTATTGGGTTCTTAGTATAAGGCACATCAAGTGTCCTTGGGCTCCACATCTCATTATTTTATATTTCCCAAAATTTGAATCTTTATTTATACATTTATGCGATGTTGCAGGAAATGATAGGATTTGCACGAGGTAGCGGTCGGCGAGGTAGAAAGAGCCGTGGACGTGGTAACGTTGAAGGAATACGTGATAATTTTGCAGTGGTGTCATCCGTAGATATTAATCCATTACAGAGACCTACGCTTGATCAAGCATCTCAGCCACAAGCACAACCAATAGGGATTCCTGAAGCAAGTATTTTAGTGCTATGAAAATTCTGATGGACTTAACCTTTGCTTTTCATTATTTTTTGGCCTTACTGTTTTTGATGTCTGATTATTGGGTTCTTAGTATAAGGCACATCAAGTGTCCTTGGGCTCCACATCTCATTATTTTATATTTCCCAAAATTTGAATCTTTATTTATACATCTATGCGATGTTGCAGGAAATGATAGGATTTGCACGAGGTAGCTGTCGGCGAGGTAGAAAGAGCCGTGGACGTGGTAATGTTGAAGGAATACGTGATAATTTTGCAGTGGTGTCATCCGTAGATATTAATCCATCACAGAGACCTACGCTTGATCAAGCATCTCAGCCACAAGCACAACCAATAGGGATTCCTGAAGCAAGTATTTTAGTGCTATGAAAATTCTGATGGACTTAACCTTTGCTTTTCATTATTTTTTGGCCTTACTGTTTTTGATGTCTGATTATTGGGTTCTTAGTATAAGGCACATCAAGTGTCCTTGGGCTCCACATCTCACTAATTTATATTTCCCAAAATTTGAATCTTTATTTATACATTTATGCGATGTTGCAGGAAATGATAGGATTTGCACGAGGTAGCGGTCGGCGAGGTAGAAAGAGCCGTGGACGTGGTAATGTTGAAGGAATACGTGATAATTTTGCAGTGGTGTCATCCGTAGATATTAATCCATTACAGAGACCTACGCTTGATCAAGCCTCTCAGCCACAAGCACAACCAATAGGGATTCCTGAAGCAAGTATTTTAGTGCTATGAAAATTCTGATGGACTTAACCTTTGCTTTTCATTATTTTTTGGCCTTACTGTTTTTGATGTCTGATTATTGGGTTCTTAGTATAAGGCACATCAAGTGTCCTTGGGCTCCACATCTCATTATTTTATATTTCCCAAAATTTGAATCTTTATTTATACATTTATGCGATGTTGCAGGAAATGATAGGATTTGCACGAGGTAGCTGTCGGCGAGGTAGAAAGAGCCGTGGACGTGGTAATGTTGAAGGAATACGTGATAATTTTGCAGTGGTGTCATCCGTAGATATTAATCCATCACAGAGACCTACGCTTGATCAAGCATCTCAGCCACAAGCACAACCAATAGGGATTCCTGAAGCAAGTATTTTAGTGCTATGAAAATTCTGATGGACTTAACCTTTGCTTTTCATTATTTTTTGGCCTTACTGTTTTTGATGTCTGATTATTGGGTTCTTAGTATAAGGCACATCAAGTGTCCTTGGGCTCCACATCTCACTAATTTATATTTCCCAAAATTTGAATCTTTATTTATACATTTATGCGATGTTGCAGGAAATGATAGGATTTGCACGAGGTAGCGGTCGGCGAGGTAGAAAGAGCCGTGGACGTGGTAACGTTGAAGGAATACGTGATAATTTTGCAGTGGTGTCATCCGTAGATATTAATCCATTACAGAGACCTACGCTTGATCAAGCATCTCAGCCACAAGCACAACCAATAGGGATTCCTGAAGCAAGTATTTTAGTGCTATGAAATTTCTGATGGACTTAACCTTTGCTTTTCATTATTTTTTGGCCTTACTGTTTTTGATGTCTGATTATTGGGTTCTTAGTATAAGGCACATCAAGTGTCCTTGGGCTCCACATCTCACTAATTTATATTTCCCAAAATTTGAATCTTTATTTATACATTTATGCGATGTTGCAGGAAATGATAGGATTTGCACGAGGTAGCGGTCGGCGAGGTAGAAAGAGCCGTGGACGTGGTAATGTTGAAGGAATACGTGATAATTTTGCAGTGGTGTCATCCGTAGATATTAATCCATTACAGAGACCTACGCTTGATCAAGCCTCTCAGCCACAAGCACAACCAATAGGGATTCCTGAAGCAAGTATTTTAGTGCTATGAAAATTCTGATGGACTTAACCTTTGCTTTTCATTGTTTTTTGGCCTTACTGTTTTTGATGTCTGATTATTGGGTTCTTAGTATAAGGCACATCAAGTGTCCTTGGGCTCCACATCTCATTATTTTATATTTCCCCAAAATTTGAATCTTTATTTATACATTTATGCGATGTTGCAGGAAATGATAGGATTTGCACGAGGTAGCTGTCGGCGAGGTAGAAAGAGCCGTGGACGTGGTAATGCTGAAGGAATACGTGATAATTTTGTGGTGGTGTCATCCGTAGATATTAATCCATTACAGAGACCTACGCTTGATCAAGCATCTCAACCACAGGCACAACCAACAGGGATTCCTGAAGCAAGTCAGCGGACTTCTCTAGAATTGAGGAGCCCTGAAACAAGTCAAGGACCATCTTCAGGGTCAGAATTCTCAAGGAATCTGGAAGGGAGTGTACATCCTTCTTCAGAAAATTTAAATAGCGGTGCAGGTTAGTTTTTGCATTTCAATACTTACAAGTGGTCTCTTTCCCTCTTACCTTATTTGCTTTATAAAATTACTTTTACAATATTTATTCTGTTTTGTTCATTTTGTTTTTTAGAAACTGATTTCTGTAGCTGGATTGTAGTATTCTATTGTTGGCTAGACGCCACTGTCCTATTTTCTTGGGTGTATTATGTATTTCTACTGTTGTTCAGTTTCCTGTTTTAATGAGATGATGATGTCTTCTTTCTTTTCTTTTCAATGAAAATCTTCAAGGCTGTATAATGTAATAAATAATAATGTACAGAGATTATTACACTCTAATCCTATTTACTTAAACTGTACCTATGTAAGTGTTCCATGGACTTCAGATCTAGCTTCTTATGTATAAATTTTCTTCATCATCATCTTGCATGGCCTCTATAATTGGCAAGGCTGTTCCGGCATGAAACAACCATTGAATAATGAATATCTGTTATGGCAATGCACTAAACACACTTATAGATGCAACAAAATCTGCAGTGGGATGGGTCAGGCCCAGACCAGACAACATCGGGATTCTGCCAAACTACCGCATCCAAAATTTATGTAGTGAAATTGACTATTGCTGATGGGCAAAACCATGGAGCTAACTACCAAAATTTGAGTGCAATAATATTGGTAGTTACAAAAAGATAGACATTTTAGCTATATCAGATTATCAGTTTGGTGGTAACAGAAGCCTGGCTAATTGAACTACTGAAATACATATTTGAAATTATTGCAAAAAATTAAGGTATCTTAATCTTTGCCAAATAGCCATCAAATAAAATTTGTTCCTTCTCAGGTTATCCATCTATATATTAGCTTTAAACTTAGCAGTCACATAATGACAAAGAAGTTAGCAGTATCTTCTCTCAAATTTGTGCTTCTTGATGCTGTAATCTACTCATGTGGTGTGCTGGCATAAAACTTATTTTTCTGTAATAAGCAAGTTTTTTCTTGGTATTTGTTGTCAACAGAATGAGCTACATATCAGTTCAATAGCAGGGACAACCATGATAGGAGGAACTATTTTTTTGAGTCATTTTGCTGAAACTGTTGATACTTTATCTATTAAATTATATCACCACAGCTTACACGAACCACCATCTCTGGAAAGTACCCTCAAGATCTCCTACAATTCTTGCCAGCCATATCTCTGTTGGATTGCTTTGGAATTGTTCTGAAAGGTGTTCATATATGTTTTCCCTTTCTCAGCTGGTAAAGCTATTGGCTTATAACCAGTTCCAGATGCAGGCTGCTGCGGCGGGGAAAAAAAGTATCATTTAGTTTAGCTTAGACAGAAAAAACTTCAATTTTTTAAATCATATCAGCTGGTTTCTATTTTTCTTTTGTAATCTGTATAATATATCTCTTGCTGTAAAGTTTTGTAATAGTCCTATATTTCTTGCTTCGCAGTTTCTTTCAGCAATACTAAGAAAGGCAGGGGAAAATATAGATCCATACACGTGGATATGAAAACTCAGTGTGGTAGCAAAATTACAGTTTACATTCCGGATGACATCGATAGAGCTGTGGGTCCCGGGGCTAGGGATATCGTTAATTATTGTGGCTTGATCATGAGGAGCACTATCTCGTTCAGAGATGGTGAGTGGGCAAAAATTTTTGCAAGGCATGGACAAACAATGTGGCTGAAGATTCAGGTAATATGTTACTGTCAATATTTGATTCTATAAATCATGCATTATTTATGTTGTTAGGATAACAATTGTAACTTTCTTTATGCTAGTTTATTTATAAATTTACCTTATTTCTCAAAAAGAGAGATATAACTTCACATACATGTTTCAGGAGAAATTTGAAGTTGGTGGCGGTAGGGGAGAGCATGTGTTGCAAGGTTTTGTAGCCAGCACTATGCAAAGGCTTTTTAGAACGTGGAAGACTCGGTTGCATGCTGAATACTCACGTTATAATACTGATGAGGAGAGACTGTCCCATCCGCCAAAAGATGTTATGCCTGATGATTGGGAATTTCTGGTACAATATTTTGGAAGTCCGACATTCAAGGTAGCTGTAAAAGAATGTTTGGTATGTTATCATTTGGATATTGGTTTCTTAATCTATTGACTTAATTGCAGGCTGCAAGCGAGAGAAACAAAACAAACAGGAAAAAGCAAACAACTAAGCATTCATGTGGCTCAAAGTCTTTTGCAGAAGTAGAGGAGTCTACGGTGAAAATGCATTTATTTTAACAATCATACACTTCTTTGTTATTTATTTATGCCGTATTATGTGCTCACATGTGTTTTCCTCTTCTGAAATATATTGTAGAGGGATCCTCTTACTGGAGAAAAGGCACCACCAGATCGTGTCTGGGAGCTCCAACATACACGTAAGAATGATAAAGGAGAACTGCTGTGGTCAGATCCACGATCTCAACAAATTTATGTAATTTCCGAAAATCATTGGCTTATTATTTTTATATATTTATTATTATATGTTAATTATAAATGGTCATGCATAATTGCAGGACCAGATCCAGGAACTTGTGGGTCAGCAAGAATATGAAGAAAACAAGAGTCCAATGACTGGAGATGAGATTTTAGCCACTGTACTTGGCGAGAGAACAGGCTATGTTCGTGGAAAAGGTTATGGAAAGAAGCCTCTCAAAAAGAGCCGCATGCAACAGGCAGACTTAGGGTCCCTGTCTTCTGCAATAGAAAGTGTGCGTCATGAGATGCAAGCTGACATGGAGCGAAAGTTGCAAGAAGAACGTGAACAAATGCGAGCTGAAATGGACAAAAGGTTTCAAGAGCAGATGGAAGAGGAGCGTAGACAAATGCGAATAGAAATGGACAAAAGGATCCAAGATAAGATGGAGATGGCTGCTCTAATGGTCAGAATGCAACAGGTATTCTTCTTTTTCTGCCTTGCTGCCTGATCATTATTTTAATGGGATTGAGTCTCTTAATGTGATCTTCTGAGCTCCCACTCCTTTTTCTATTCACAACCTTCACTTCAATGCATTGCTGTGTGCCCTAAGTAACTGTTACATACTATTAATTAACCAGCTAATGGCGTGAGACATGATATTGCAGAAAAAGGAGTTTTAGTGTCCAATTGGCAACTTAGTCATGCTTTCCTGCCTTTAAAAATCGCATGAAAGACTCTTGTACTTAAGTCAATTTATGGGCTGCTATATGTCGTGAGACAAATCTGATTTCAGATGGCTTGTAAGTTATGGTTAGAAACAACACGCATCTGTGACTCATGGATTGGAAACACCACTGATCTTGTTGTATGCCTGGTTGCCAGTATGAAATATAAGAGCTATTGGGAACTCATGGTTTTGGAACGCCATTAATCTTGGTGTATCCCAGGTTGCCAGTATTAATCTGGGCTGGAACTTCTATCGTCGGCCCAGTAGTTGCCAATCTAGTTTGCTATGTGATCATTGGAGCAATACTACTTTGCTTGTTATTTGTGTATATTTTTTTTTTGATGAAATAAGAGAATTTCATTAAAGGCATCAAGAAGATGCATAGCAAAAGAGAGTACAAGTAAATATAGTGTCTGCTCATAAACATAACAAAAAGAAACCTATGTTAAAACTAAGGAGCAGACATGGACCAAAAAATGATCACAACTAGATACAGGTGCCTGATTAAGCCAAGTAAAAAGGTTAAATAAACATTTAGCTCTAAGAGCATGATTTGGAGTTGATATCCCATCAAAACATCTGCTATTCCTTTCAGTCCATATACACCAGAAAATAGAAGCGGGGACCAAATGCCAAGTTTTTTTGATGGATTTGCCAACTCTCCAAGAGCACCAGCTTTCATAGGCCTCTTTAATACTATTAGGCATGACCCAGGCTAGTCCAAAATTGAGAAGGACGTACTCCACAAATCTGCTGCAACTGCACAATGGAGAAAAAGATGCCTCACACTCTCTGCCTTCATCTGACACATGTAGCACCTATTCACAATGTAGATCTTCCTCCACAAATCTGTTATTTGTGTATATTTTTTCATATGCTGATATTCCATTATGTTTTCTCTTTCTTTCTGTTTTCTGTTTTTCTAATTTTCTTTTTCTATGTTAAACAATGAACACAAATGATCACTTCTGAAATAGGGAAGATCATTGATTTTTTTATAGTTTTTTTGCAATCAATAAACTAAAGAGTATTAATCAGGAGAAAGCAACAACATATGGTAGTACCATACACTTGAACGAGTTGCATTTTAGTAATTCAGTTGTTAAGCTATGCTTACTACTAAAAAGAGGTTATAACTGGTTAGTTGTTTAGATGATGAAGTTTGAAGTCTTACCACATTCCAACACCAGCAGAACTTACCACATTGCCTGCATGGTTTATATGGTTTCCGAACATTGTGTAATTGACGTGCATTAAGACAAACGGCATTTACCTGAGATGCTTTGGTTGTTGAGCAGATCTCACTGTCAAATGATCTGTACGAATGGATTTTTTTTTTGAAAAACAAGTTCATAATAACTGTTTATTTAATTAAGTAGAATGTGCAATAAGTTATAAAAAAGACGGAAAAGGAAAAAGCATAGAGTTCAACTATGATTATGAAGATAAATGGTATTGACATTGAAAAGGGTGACAAACCCCTAAATATGGCAAAGGAAGGCACACTAAACACATATTCTAGAAAATGTAATACAATATGGGGGTGTCAATTTTTGGATAGAAAGAGAGAACTTTAAGAGGAAATGTTCTTGGTGGCTGCTTTTTATTTACAGAAAATAATTAAAAAAAACACATGTTTCTGTAAAAGACGCTGCCTTGTGAGGTAGCCAATCCAAGACCATACGCGTATCATAAGGACAAGTAAGTTACGCCTATGATATAGCAAGTCAACGCGGCTTCTTATGTGGTCACTCATACCTGACCCCTCACTTTACCTAGAACAAGAAGCATACCACCAGAGCAAAGTTCCCTCACTATACCTAGAAGAAGAAGCATACCACCAGAGCAAAGTTTGTTCCAAACATTGATGTTTTAGTAGAAGCATCACTTTTTTGTAGCTTGTTGCCTTTTGGATATTCTGTCTGTTGGAGACAGTTCTAAGCTGCGAGTCAGGTATTTATCTATTTGAACTCTTGTTTACTCCACTTACCCCTGGAAATATTATAGAAAAGCCTGGTCATGTCTGATTGAGGTTAATGTGGTATTTTGGCTTGGCCACTTGCTGGGCACTCTGTAGGATTTTTAAACTTAAATCTCCTTTCGATATATCCTGTAATATTTGAATGCATTATTGTTTATGCATCTGAAATGGTGCTTCGAGTAGTTGATTTGCATACCTTAGCTTCTTGAATCATATAAAAATGAACACAGAAAATTGTAAATACAATTAGATATAATGCAAGGGAAAGTCTGAAAATTGAACTTGGTTATTTGTGTTTTGTCGTATGTCTTCGGAGGATTTTCAGAAAGTTGATCTTGTAATTCTGTGGAGCTAATTAACAAGCCATATTTTCATCAAGAAGTTCATCTTGCTTCGAAGTCTCACTGCATTTTAACAACTTATATGTTTTAGCAGTAACCTGAATTTAGTAAGTTCAGGTTGTTTGTTATTGGAATGATCAAAATTACTTTTTGCTCTTTTCTTTAATGGCAGGGTCAAGGTTCTTCAACTGCCCGTGTTATCCAAGGGAAAAAGCAAAAAGGCACGGAAGCCAGTTGGGGCGTTAAGCGCAAGCGTTGGTAAAGCATGGATGTTTTATGAACAAATGCTCCCAAAGCTAGATGTCTTTTGTTTCCTTTTAGTTGGTGTAATTTTTCCCTTGTAAAATCCCCCGAGCAATTTTTGGATTTTGTTGGTTCCTTGTATCTACCTTAGCAAACTTGTATAGGAGCTGAAACTATCTTTATGTGGTGATCATCTTTTGTTCTTTTTTTATGTGCTTGATGCCATTAATGAAACTACTTACTTCATCATTTTGCTATGAATACATGTGCAATTTAAGGAAATATTATAAAAAATACGTGTAATTCACGAGTAATATCTATAAACTCAAACAACAATTAGATAGCAACAAATTCTTGAAATTATTATTACTTAGGTATAATATTTATTGTTTAGTGTAGAGTCTATGGACCATTATATGCATGCCTTAGTGACTTGGTGCAAAGTGTGGTTTAAGCGAGATGTAGCGTACAACTAACTTATTTTCCTCATAGATTGAGGGGATGTCTTTGTTCCCCATAGGGAGACGTTTAAGCGAGAGGCATTGGCCTTGCTTTGATGTTAGATATCACTTATTCAGGATATTGACTGTTGTTCCAGTTAGCAAAGTTTAAACATTGCCTACACCTTGTTTCCAGAAAGTTATTCTAAAAGAAAAATTGAAATGGTCGCAGCTAGAAAATTAACTTTTAATTTTATTTACTTTAAGAAGGAAGAAATAAACTAGTTGACAATTAAAACTAATAATGTTAAACATATATATTTAGGTGAATTTTATTTTTTGAAATATCCCAAAAAAAAAGACTTGCTCCAAATGTAGAACGTAGGGTCAATAAGCAACTTCCTATAGTAGCACAAGCTGATCCAATCCAATTAAAGTCCTATTTCATCTTTGACTTTTTAATCACTCAGCTAGCTTACGATATTTCAAATGTCCAAATTTGGAAGCACGAAGAGTCATTAGTCAACTCATTATACCCCGTAAAATTTTCCACAAACGTAAATTCCTTGAACCTCAATATTTGACTTTCATGTCACCAACTTGCCAAAAATTCTATATTTAACATGCTATTTATATCACTTACAGAATACTTAAAATGACACTAGTACTAACTGTTTAACGAATAAGCAAAAAAAAAGAAAAGAAAAAAAGATATGAAGCATTTCAGCCACCCCCATGCCTTAGAACTCTCTGAAGTTCAAGAAACAAATGAGATAATCCGCTCAGGTTGTGAGAATAAACTTTCTGGCACTTCTTACAAATGCACCAAACCTAATTGTGAATTCACCCTTCACAAATCATGCTTCGAATTACCAAGAAAAATCCAGCATAATTCCCATCCTAATCACCCTCTCACTTTATACCCGTGTCTACCCGAACGAGACTCAATTTATTTTGGTTGCAATGCATGTGGTGAAGAACCAAAAGCTTTTGTTTATTAATGCCTCGAGTGCAACTTTTAGCCTCCATACTAATTCTGCTATCTCTTGGGCTGAGACTGTGACTCGTGAAGATCACCAACACTCTCTCACTCTCCAATATCAGTGGCCATTTCCCACTGACGATTATGTGCATCTCTTTTGCAAGGTTTGCGATGGACTTTGCAATGATAGCAATTGGCTCTATTATTGTGCCGAGTGTAAATTTAGCACACACTTGAAATGCGCGACTGTTAAAAAAGAAGACGGTTCGAGCCTTGAGAACGAAAAAGAAGAGGAAGAGAATATGACTAATGAGCAAAGATTGATGATGGCAACAATCAAATGGCCTAACTTTCAAGCTCAAATGGCCTATATGAACGCCCAAACTATAACCAATATGTGGCGTAGCTCTCATCGTTATTAATTGTATTTACCTTGAAAATGGTAATAACAATTAAATTTGATTTTGTGGTTCTAAAAATATGTGATTTATTTTAATACTAGTTGTTAGGCAATAGATGCTAAGTGTGAATTGAGGAAATAAGATAAGAGTCAAAGAGAGCAAAGATATGCAAACCAAACTGCCCTAGGTCGGGGCTTTGAGCTGGCGAGATAGAACCTCGAGGTCGAGGATCGGTGACAGTAGTGAATGACCGATGAAGGTCTACAGTATTAAGGGCCTCGAAGGCGGCTATTTATGATCAATGATGAGTAACAAATGAAGAACAATCAATGAAATACAATAAATGTAAGCAATAAATCAATAGAGAGACGAGATAGTATATTTAACTTAGAGAGCAGAGAATGTTCTTGTATTGAATATCATGTGTGCAAGAAATGATAAGGATCCCCTTTATATAGGAGAGAAAAATCCCAACATTTAACATAAATATTTATTACAAAGATATGCAGCTGGTACAACTATTTAATGCCACGGTACGGACTTGTACTATTCTTGCAGACCTGGTCAACTCTAACCACGTGCCTTTCGGGAGCTTGCGACTCGTCCATGATAGCCATTGATTTATACTGCCCCGAGGTCGAGCATAGGGAACCCTCGGGGTCGAACCTCGAGCCTTCTGAAGGCGGTTAGTGAAAAGCCATAATAATCATAAAAATGGTCTCTCCGATTTTAGCCGTATACAGATAGTCCCCACGTTTCTTAGAATGAAATGATAAGAAACGGTCTTGAACTCTTGCCTCTTCGATACTTCCATCATGACGTCAGCCTCATCAGAGCATTAAATGACGTGACTCAAAGGCTGCGTAGAGGTCGCTGTCAGCACGATTATCGAGAAGCCCACGAACCATTTTAGTTCGACTTTCCAACTTCTCAAACTTTTCCCAAATGGCTTCTATAAATACCTCAGGTGTTTATCATTCATACTTTTACAACATCCTCAAGTTTTTAGAGCTAAGTTCATCATCTTCTGCATTCATCTTGATGGGTTAGTATTATGTTTTGATAATCTAACAAACTTTTATGTTAAGAACCAGATGAAGGACCTGATGCGTAACCAGCACAACTAGTCAACATGAACCCAAGAAATATGGGCAGTACAGTTGAACTCACAAGGAACAGTTTGGGGACCTGATCCCTTGACATTCTTGCTGACAGAAGTACATGTCAACTCTACAGCTGGAAAGCTGTGACAGAAAGTGACTGCCTGTAACTGTACATGCTACAGTGTAGTAACAGTGCATCAGTCACTTCCAATTGGTTGTAGAGTGTACCAACTAAGCATGGGCATCCTTCTTGGGATGTCACAGGGATACAATATCTTGTTTAGAGACAAACAAGATATTTTCTTGAGAATTTACTAAACATTATCTCAAGCATTAAAGTGTTGCTCTTGCATTGAAGACTCAAGTGTGTAAAGAACAAGAAGACAACTCCACTAAGACGGACCAGTTTCACTATGTGTTGTTAGGTGTCCTTAGTTGAGTTGTATTCTTGTGTTTTTCTTTTCATTGTATCCTTATTTCACTTTCTTAGAAGCACAACTTTAGGAATCTCAAAACCATAAACCTTTTGTGTTTGTGTTGTGACTAGTGTAGTCATAAGTCAAAAGTCTTTGTAACTAGTGAGTGACAAAGTGGATTGTAATAGGTATTACAAGTTAGTATGTTAAAGTCTTTGTAAGAGAGTCATTACGAAGTGGCTTATAATAGTTGAGATTACAAGTTAGTGAAGTTGAAATCCTACCAGTGTAGGTCGTGGTTTTTGTCCCTTTAAGTTGGGATTTTTCCACGTAAAAATCCCGTGTCTCTTTTACTTACTGTCTCCGTTTATAACTCTGAGGGAACTGGTAAAGGAACAAGTCTCTTTACTGTTGGTGGACTCATAGAAACTATCAATTAGTATCAGAGCGAGTTCTTTCTAATAGGCTAACACCTAAAAAGGATCTCTAATGGCTGCTCCACCTAACTTTGAAGAAGGACAATCAACATACCGACCTCCTAGATTCAATGGTCAATACTACGGGTGGTGGAAGACTCGTATGCATGACTTCATAATGGCTGAAGATTCAGAATTGTGGGACATCATCTGTGACGACCCACACATTTCTCTGAAGAAGGTTAGAGAAGCAGGTATAATAGTGACCAAGACCAGGAAGGAGTTCAATGACATTGACAAGAAGGCAGTGGAGAAGAACTTTCGTGCCAAGAAAATCTTGGTATGCGGTATAGGACCCGATGAGTACAATAGGATCTCAGCATGCCAATCAACTAAGGAGATTTGGGAAGCATTGCAAACGGCTCATGAAGGGACGACTTAGGTCAAGCAGTCCAAGATCGACATGCTCACCACTGAGTATGAATTGTTTAAGATGAAGGATGATGAATCTATACAAGACATGCATACTAGATTCACCTCCATCATAAATGAGTTTCACAAACTAGGAGAAGTCATTCCTAGAAACAAGTTGGTACAAAAGATTCTAAGTGTTCTCCCTAGTTCTTGGGAAAGCAAAGTGAATGCTATCACTGAAGCAAAAGACTTGCAAACTCTAACCATGGATGAGTTGATTGGAAATCTGAAAACATACGAGATGAAGAAGAAAGACAGTGAGAGAAGAGAACCAAAGAAGGATAAGAACATGGTTCTTCAAGTTGAAAAGAATGAATCAAGTGAAGATGATAATGACATGGCTTATCTCACTAAGCGATTCCAAAATATGGTTCGAAGGAATGGTGGCATACCAAGAAGAGGCAGTTCGAGCAAACCTAGAAACTATGATCTATGTCACAAGTGTGGAAAGCTAGGACACTTTATCAGAGACTGTCAACTTCTGAAGCAGGAGCCTTACAAGCACAATTCTGACAAAACTGCAAAGAAGAACCAGGTTCCCGACAAAAGATTCAGTCGAAAAAGTGCAGCTGAGAATGTTGTGAAACAAGCCCTTGCTGCATTGGGAGACTCTTCTAGTGAATCAGAAGAGGAACCAGAAGCAGAAAACAGTTCTATGATGGCAGTAGAGAACAAGGGCAAGAAGTACGACTCACTGTTCGCTCTAACGGCCCAGTCTGATGATGATGGAGAAGATGACAATGATGAGGTAAACTTCAGGGAGGTTCAGAGAAATCTGAAGTCCTACTCTCCTAAAAAATTAATGTCATTATGAAATGTTCTCATTGACACTTACTACAACTTAGTTGACGACAAGGATACCTTGACCATAGAGCTAGGAGAAGCTGAACAATCTAGAGATGATCTAGTTGTTTGTGTGGTAGATTTGAAAGAAACCATAAGTGATCTTGAAAAATAAAAAGAATCTCTAACCTGTAGAATAAACAGTGTAGAAAATGAGAGAGATGACTTAATGGTAGTAGTTGTAGAATTGAAAGAGACCATAAGTAACCTTGAGAAAGAAAAGGAAGTGCTAGCTGAAAAAACAAGTAAAGCAGAAAATGAGAGAGATGACCTGACTGTAGTGGTGGTAGACCTGAAAGAAACTGTGGAGAACCTGAGCAATGAAAAGAACAGTTTGGTTGAGAGGATTAATGTTGTTGAGCAAGAAAGAGATGACCTTCTAGTGGTAGTCACAGACCAAGAGGAAACAATTGAGGGACTCAAATTAGAACCTGGTGCTTCAAGCATAGAGAAAGGGAAAGAGATAGCTAGTGAGAAACATAAGCTTGAAAAAGAACTAAATGATGTCAAATCAAGCCTGTGCTGTGAGCTTGAGAAAAACAGGCAACTTCAAGCTGAAATGGCTAAATTAAAATTTGATCTTGAAAAATCACTGAATTGGACCTGGACCACAGATGCTGTTACTGCCATGTACTTAAATAACAGTGGAAATAGGCAGGGGATTGGGTTCCAAAAGGAGAAATTCCTTACAACCCTCACAACAAGTATATCACTGTCCCAGATAATTGGCTTTGTACCCACTGTGAGAACAACGGTCACTTCAAGGAAAGTTGCCCAGCTAGGGATCAGTCAGTTCGGAAAAACAAAATGTTTGCTGACAAGAGGAATGCTAAGAAGGGACCAGGTCCCATAAAGAAAAATCGATTCTTGCCTGCATGGACTAGAAGAACACTCATTCACCATTTTCCTAACTACAAGGGACCCAAACTTGTTTGGGTTCCTAAATCTAACCCTTGATTTATTTGTGCAGGGTCAGTGAGAGAAACTGGAATACAATGGATCATGGACAACGGTTGCTCAAAGCACATGACTGGAAACACCATGAATTTTCTCTCACTGAAAGCCCTGCAAGGAGGAGATGTATCCTTTGGCACTGGAAAAAAGGGGTACATTCTCGGTGTTGGAAGGGTTGGAAGATATCTTGAGCACTCAATTGAGAATGTGTACTATGTTGCTGGTCTAAAATATAGCCTGTTGAGTGTCTCTCAAATTTGTGATAAAGGAAACAAAGTAGATTTTTTGTCCAAAGTATGCACGGTTACTAGCCTAGTAACTGGTGAAGTTGTGTTGATAGCCAAGAGGCACAAAAATATTTATGTTGCTGATTTTGAATCACTGGAAGTTGGTGAGGTGAACTACTTAAAGGCAGTTGATGATGATGCAGAGCTGTGGCATAGAAGACTGGGTCATGCAAGCTTCTCCCTCTTGAATAAGCTGATACAGAAGGACCTGGTTCGTGGTCTGCCTGACTCTAAATTTAAAGAGCACAGAGTCTGTGATGCGTGTTCTAGAGGAAAATATGTGAAATCATCCTTTAAGCCAAAAAAGGATGTTAGCACATCAAGACCTCTTGAGCTTATTCACATGGATATGTGTGGCCCTATGAGAATTCCAAGTAGAGGTGGAAAGAAGTACAATTTTGTAATTGTGGATGACTACTCAAGATTCACTTGGACACTGTTTCTTAGAGCAAAAGATGAGACATTTGAAGTATTTGTGGCATTTGTCAAGAAAATCCAAGTGAAGACGGAGTTGAAGGTAGCTTGCATCAGATCCGACCATGGGACTGAATTTGATAACACAAAATTTGATGAGGAGTGGTCGAAAGGACTCTCCAAGGACTCCTCAGCAAAATGGAGTGGTCGAAAGGAAAAACAGAACTCTGGAAGACATGGCACGAACAATGCTCATCGACCGTGGATTGCAAAGAACTTTTGGGCTGAAGCAATCAACACGACATGCTATTTGGTGAACATGTGCATGATCAGGTCCTTCCTAAACAAAACCCCATATGAATTGCTCAATGGAAGAAAGCTAAAGATAACTCATCTGAGAGCCTTTGGATGCAAATACTATGTACTGAACAATGGGAAGGATCAACTTGGAAAATTTGATGCAAAAAGTGATGAAGGAATCTTTTTGGGGTACTCCTCTCAAAGAAAAGCATACAAAGTGTACAACAAGAGAACCCAATGCGTAGAAGAGAGTGTTCATGTGTTATTCAATGAGACACCTTCCTCAAACAAGGAAGGAAATGGTGATGATCAAGACAATGAACTACTCTTGGTTCCTGGAGAAATATCTGATGTCTCAAATGGCAAAGCCGAGATGATGAGCCAGACGAGAGAAACAAGTGAAGGCAATGAAACTTCTTCCTAAAGTCCACAAGAGGAACCTCGTACCAAAATTTCTACTATTGAAGCTGAAGAAAGAGTTGGAGATGCTGTGGAAGGCACTCCACAGGTAGCGGAATAAGGAGTGCAGGGAAACCCTTCTAATCTACCTAGTTCCTCCACAAATCAAATACAGGTCCCAAATTGGAAACACAAAAGATCTCATCCCCTTGATAATATAATCACTCCCTTGATTCAGGAGTCCAAACTCGATCCAAAACCAGAAACTCCCTAGCCTTTTCAGCCTTCTATCCCAAATAGAACAAAAAAACATCAAGGAAGCTCTAAAGGATGCAGACTGGATCATTTCTATGCAGGAGGAGCTACATCAGTTTGAAAGAAACAAAGTCTGGCACCTAGTACCTCGACCCTCGGATAGAACCATCATAGGAACCAGGTGGGTGTTCAGGAATAAGCTGGATGAACATGGAAACACAACTAGGAACAAATCAAGGCTTGTCGTTCAAGGATACAATCAGGAGGAAGGGATTGATTATGATGAGACCTTTGCTCCTGTTGCTCGCATGGAAGCCGTCCGGATTCTCATTGCCTTTGCATATCATATGGAATTCACTTTATTCCAGATGGATGTGAAGAGTGCATTTTTAAATGGTTTTCTCAAGGAGGAAGTGTATGTAAAGCAAACTCCTAGCTTCGAAAGCCATGCACATCCTGATTATGTTTTCAAGTTGGACAAGTCTCTATACGGATTGAAACAAGCTCCTAGAGCTTGGTATGAGAGATTGTCGAAGTTTCTTCTTGACAATGGGTTCACTCGAGAGAAGATTGACAACACACTGTTTCTGAAGAAACGGGGAAGGAAACTGCTCATTGTTCAGGTATATGTGGATGACATCATATTTGGGGCTACATCAGACTCACTATGCAAGGAATTTGCCAAACTCATGGGAAGTGAGTTCGAGATGAGTATGATGGGGGAACTGAACTTCTTTCTGGGTCTTCAAGTGAAGCACTCCACAAAGGGATCTTTCATCAGTCAGTGGAAGTACATCAAAGAGCTGCTGAAAAGATTCGACATGGAGGAATCAAAAGTGATCGACACCCCTATTGTAGTTGCAACCAAGCTTGATATGGATGACTCTGGATCTCCTATAAACCAAACAATGTACAGGGGAATCATTGGCTCTCTACTATACCTCACTGCAAGCAGGCCAAATATTGTGTTCAGTGTGGGATTATGTGCAAGATTTCAATCAAATCCTAAGGAGTCTCATCTAAAGGCTGCCAAAAGAATCCTACGCTATGTCACGGGCACACAAGACCTGGTTCTGTACTATCCCTCAGGTGACAATTTCAATCTTGTTGGTTATGCTGACGCTGATTATGCAGGTTATCTGGTGGACAGGAAAAGCACTTCAGAGATGGCTCATTTCCTTGGATCTTGCCTAATCTCATGGGGGACAAGGAAGCAAAACTCAGTGGATCTCTCCACAGCTGAAGCAAAATATGTTGCAGATACATCTTGCTGTGCTCAGTTACTATGGATCAAACAACAATTGGAGAATTTTGGGGTATACATTGATAGTGTACCACTTCTATGTGATAACACCAGTGCCCTCAACATGGCAAAGAACCCGTTTCAACACAAGAGAACCAAGCATATTGATGTGAGACATCATTTTCTTAGAGACAATGTTGAAAAGGGGCACATCTGCATGAAGTTTTGCTGCACTGAGGATCAGATTGTAGACCTCTTCACCAAGGCACTGAGCAGGGAACACTTTGAGAAAAACAGGAGGGCACTAGGGTTGATGAGACCTAATTGAGGACCTGGTTCCCTCGCATTGGCTATGCGAGTCACTCTCAGGTACAATTATCTAAAGTGTTTTCTGACTAGGCCTAACTCACATTAATATCATTGCAGATAGACACACATGATGATTATAGAAATTAAAGGTACGACTATGTAGAACAAAAGAAAGCTGAAAAATATTTTCAAGAAACAGGTACGGGACCCGATTCCTGTACCACATGTTAGTAGTTATGTGTTTTCCATGCCTCTCTCAAAAGGTAACAAATTAATTACTGCTGCCACATCATCCAACTTTTCAGTGTCTGTGTCTATCACGTCCATCTTTCAAATCCTTCAACTCCATCTGCACATTTTCTCTTCCTAAAACACCTACCGTCATTCTCTTTTGAACCCTTTCCTCTTCCCCCTTCATTATTACACCTTCTCTTTATAAAGTTCTTTCTTCTCTAACCGCTCAACACCATCTTCTCATATCCTCTCTCAGAAAATCAAACTCCCTTCTATACTGTAAGTTTTTCTCTCCCAAAAATGGAAAACGAGAACTAACCCTCTCTCTCTCTCTCTCTCCTATCACTGACTCCAACCTCATTCCAGAGGAGGTTCATTCCTCTTCTCTCCCAGACGTTATCATTCCTGCACCTGATTCCTCTTCACTACCTACTGATGGTTCTCCTTCTCCAAAACCCACTGATTCTCCCTCATCTGGAAAACCAAAAGAAACCCTAGCAAACGACACTCCTCAGGCCTCTGAAGTCTGTGAGGATGATCCCTACAAGTATCTCAACTCCTCTCTCCTTGACTCTACGACTCCCATGGAGTCTCCTGAAAAAGAAGCGATTGAGAACATTATGGCCATTGCTTCTGAGAGTCTTCCCTCTGAAGGATCTTCTTCTCTTCTTGAGCCTCAGGGGGAAGAACCTCCATTCCTAGGAGATAAGGGGACCATGGTCTTGTTTGAATCCCCTGTCCATGAGTCTGTCAAAGAGAAGTCTGGCGAGGAACCTGGTTCTCCTCCCACAGAAACTCACCAGGAACCCATCTCCTATACTCCTCCTCTAGAGTTTATTCCTCCCATCTCCGAGCCTACTAACGATGATGATGAGTATGAGGTGGTCTTGAGTGCTCGCTTTAAGCTTCGCTAGAAAGTGATTACTCCTGAATTATCTGCTAAGCGACCATCCACACGGTTGCAAAAGAAAGAGGCCTTTGACTTTGCTACTGAAAAGAGCAAGAAAAACAGTAAAAAGAAGAAGAAGAGACTGATGAGGGAAGGGAATGTGGTGGTGGATGAAGCTATTCCTGTTGTTGAGGTAGAAAAGGATGCAGAAGAAGAACCAAGTTCCTTGGTAACAAGAAAATTTTACTCTAAAAAGTCTGTGGCTGGAGTTGTGGATGAAGGGCAAAAGAAACAACGTGTTTCGCCTGTGAAAAGCAGTGGAAAGCTCAAACGAGCTGAAGTTGGTGAAGCTAGTATCAAAGAGTCTGTGGCTGTAGAATGTTCAAAGGGAAAGTCTGTGAAAAATTCAGGAAAAAGAAAAAGGGAAATGGAAACCGTTGGGGGACCAGGTTCAATGAAAACAATACCAAGTGACAGTGGCAAGTGGCAAGAGAATGTGAGGAGTCAGAGGATGTTATGGGGTCGGACGTTTGACCCAGAGATTTGTGATATGACTGGAATGAGACAAATTGTGTCCATGGTCGAGTTTCAGAAGTGGGACCATCTCTTCAACGTGAGTGTGCCCAGGGTGTATGAGGATGCCGTAAAAGAATTTTATGCAACCTTATTCACCACTTCTGGGAATCATATTTGTGTTCTGGTGGAAGGAGTTGACATTGTTTTTGATGACGCTGCTCTGGGAACAATACTTCAAGTTCCAACTAAGGGAATGTCTTTGGTGAAAACTGATGCTAATGCTTGTGAGGGAAACTTTCGGCAAGCTATTGTTAAGGCGGGTACCATTCAGCAGGGGGAACGGTTCCATAAGAAATCGATGCTCCCTGTTTACCAGCTTCTGTTCGAACTGGTGAATAAGGTACTTCTCCCCCATGCTGAAAGGAGATCGATTGCCTCCAAAGTTGATTTGACATTGATGGAGGCCCTTGATTTATTCACCCCCATAAACTTGCCTGCTCTTATGATCGAACATATGAGGAAATGGTGAATGTCAAGGATGGTAATCGTGGGCTCCCGTATGGTTTCCTACTTACTCGGGTATTTGAGTTCTACAAAGTGCCTGTTAAAAACCACCGAGTAGGGACCCGCAAGCAGACCTTCTCCAAGAGGACCTTAGAGGAATGTGAATGTTTTGAGAAAGCTGGGGGTAGCACTTCTACAATATCCCAATTGATCAATGCGCTGAATGATGCAAATGCGGTGATCAGGAAGTTGAAGACTCAGATTGCTATCTTGGAGACTCAGTTGAGTCAAGCCTCTGGGGTACCTGGTGCTGTTAATCCTTCCAATGAGGATGTTGCCCACTTGACCAAAGAGAACTGAGCTTAGGCAGCAGGTTGAGAACCTGCGGGAGAAACTTCTGGAGGAACAAATGTCTGCTAATGCCCGCATGGATTTGGTTCTCAAGACCCTGGCTACCTCCTCCTCCAAGCCTTCCTCTTCTAGATCCCCCTAGGATTCCATCAGTGTCCAGTCTTTGTCTATTTTTGATGATGTTTGTGGTTGGCAAAACTTGTTTTTTTGTTGTTGTGTGGTAATTGGATTTCACCAAGCTGCTCCCGATTAACAAGTCCAAATTAAGTCTTTGCTATCCCAAGCAAAGACTTCTATGTATTTAACAACTTTTTTGGGGTATGAATGAATCAGCTTCTTAATGTTCTACATAATGCCTACTTGCCTTCTCTTTCTGTTTTCTATCATGTTGTGTGCACACATGGGGCATGAGTTAGCTTGGTTGGACTTCTTTATGATTTCTGTCTGCTTGTCTCTTTTTTTATGATGCCAAAAGGGGAAAGGATAAAGATAATTTATGATAATTGATGCAAAGTTTAAGGTGAAGCACATAGAAAGGGGGAACAATATGGGACCCTGGTCTTTCATCTGGTTAAGTTAGGCTATATGCCTGATTCATCAATTATAAAAGTTTGTCATCATTAAAAAGGGGGAAATTGATGGGTTAGTATTATGTTTTGATGATCTAACAAACTTTTATGTTAAGAACCAGATGAAGGACCTGATGCATAACCAACACAACTAGTCAACATGAAACCAAGAAATCTGGGCAGTATACAGTTGAACTCACAAGGAACAGTTTGGGGACCTGATCCCTTGACATTCTTGCTGACAGAAGTACATGTCAACTCTACAGCTGGAAAGCTGTGACAGAAAGTGACTTCCTGCAACTGTACACACTACAGTGCAGTAACAGTGCAACAATCACTTCCCATTGGTTGTAGAGTGTACCAAATAAGCATGGGCATCATTCTTGGGATGTCCTAGGGATATAATATCTTGTTTAGAGACAAACAAGATATTCACTTGAGAATTTACTAAACATTCTCTCAAGCATTGAAGTGTTGCTCTTGCATTGAAGACTCAAGTGTGTAAAGAACAAGAAGACAACTCCACTAAGATGGACCAGTTTCACTATGTGTTGTTAGGTGTCCTTAGTTGAGTTGTAATCTTGTGTTTTGCTTTTCATTGTATCCTTATTGCTTTCTTAGAAGCACGGTTTTAGGAATCTCAAAACCATAAACCTTTTGTGTTTGTGTTGTGACTAGTGTAGTCATAACTCAAAAGTCTTTGTAACTAGTGAGTGACAAAGTGGCTTGTAATAGGTATTACAAGTTAGTATGTTAAAGTCTTTGGAAGAGAGTCATTACGAAGTGGCTTGTAATAGTTGAGATGACAAGTTAGTGAAGTTGACATCCTACCAGTGTAGGTCGTGGTTTTTGTCCCTTTAAGTTGGGATTTTTCCATGTAAAAATCCCATGTCTCTTTTACTTACTGTCTCTGTTTATAACTCTAAGGGAACTGGTAAAAGACCAGGTCTCTTTAATGTTGGTGGACTCATAGAAACTATCACATCTTATCTCTGTGCTTGCTTCTTCATCTCCTTTCTTAGAAACCTTTCATAGTTATGGCAAACACTTCTAAGATGGTACCCCCGAAAGAGGGCACTTATTCTTCTGCACGCCTGTCCAAGGGCAAACCAAAAACACCACAGAGTATTGAGCAATGTATTCCAGGCCCTTTCGATACGATCTCTGACTTTACCATCGATAGACCTCCTTCCACACAGGGCCGATGCGAGCCCATGTCTCGGTACATCAGTGTGGTAACCAAAGTGGAGAGGGTTAAAACAGACTGTCGATGGGGGGAGGCAGTACAAATAGAAATCCCTGAAGTCGGGGATAGCATAGTGACACACAAAGCTGGCTTCCTCAGCGTATACACATACCTATTCACTCTGGGTCCCATGGAAACTTCTTCTTCTTCGCCGATAGAACCGGTGATTCATGACTTTTGCCGTCACTACCGAGTGACACTCGGTCAGATATATCATTCCTTCTAGAGATTGTATATATGCTCCGATATTTCTCCAACCGGATCGAGGGAATGACCTTCTCTCTCGATCACTTGATAAGGTTGTATAGCCCCCGTCTCTTCCGAGGGGGTTTAATTAAGCTACAACATCGGTCTGCGAAGACGTTCTTTGCGAGCATCGATGAAGACAAAGACCGGGGATGGATGAGCCGGTTCGTCAGAGTAAGAACCTCGAACATCATCCCTGCTGACAGGATGCCATTCCCGGAAGAATGGAATGTGAAGTGTAAGTATCACTACATCGAGCATACTTTATTGCCAACTTATTTCTTGTGATTATGCAGCCACCGTTTGGTTCCCCGATGCGGTTCAGAACCTACCGGGGTGGATCAAGCAAATAGATTCTTCCTTCCCTTACAACAAGCGGTCTTGTCATAATTTGTCCAAGACGCGGTGGCAGGCCAAGAACCACGGTAAACTCCTTTTGCGGTCATTGCCAAATTTTACATAAGTTCCCCTTGTGGCGGTATGTTTGATATATCATACTTATGCAGGCCTCGGGGACAGTGTGTCGATGAGACCGCACCCTCCCGGTGAAGAGGGAACTTCGAAACCCGACAAGGGAAAGAAGAGGAAGAAGGAGACATCGGGTGAGTCTCCAAAATTATATAAGACCAAGACCCGGAAGCCTAAGACCGATGCCACGGTCTTGACTTTGGATGCTGCTGCAAGTCTTCGTGCCGCAGACGAAGATGATGAAGAGGATGATCTCCCTTTGGTACAAAGGGTAAGATGGAGTGCTGATGCTCCGAAAACTGTTGGACTAGGGACACCCGAGTCAGAGGTGGCCAATGTGGTCCAACATCAAGCAGAGGAAATCATCGAGGATGGTTCGGGTGCAGTCCCTGAGTCTCAAATTGGACATGGTACAGTCCATGCCGGCGAATCCTCAGCTGGCAAGTTTGGAGGGCCTGAATCCGAAATATTTTGAGGCCAAGCAGAAACTCTGATAGAGATCGATACCGTGGGCGGCTTTAATCCCGGTCCTTCATTTTCCCCAGGGGAAATAAGGGATGCACAGAATAGGGGCGCTGCTGACGTGGGGGCCTCTCAGGAAGAGGACGATACATTTAAGGATTACTTCATCGGCCTCGAGGAGGATACCGACCTTGATGCCCTCGTTGCCCTCGAGGAAGCTTTCTTTGAACTTCTATCCTTGTTTTTCTGTTTTCTCTCCTTCATAATGCACGTCAAGAAGCTGTACGATCATGCTTTTTCTAAGCTTCGCGACGAGCTCACTTGGCGTGAGGAAGAGCTCGAGAAGCTCACCTCGGAGCTGAATGCATCAAAGACTTCGTCTGCCCGAAAGGACGAGGAGCTGAATGAGCTACATACCAATCAGGAGGGAGTGCATCAAGAGCGAACTAGCTTCACCAAACAGGTAAAATGAAACTCATGACTTCATTTTCTTATCCACATAAGTTGGTGCTTACTAACTTGATTCGCCTTTGCAGATCAAGCAAAAGAATGCCCTGGTGGGGCAACTTCGGGAAGAGGCTGCAGCCAAGGATGTGGAGATCCTCGAGCTGAAGAGGCAGAATGAAGTCGTGGCCTTGGAGAGGGACCTTTTGCGAGGAGAGTTGACCTCGACCCGGAATCTTCTTCGGAGTGCCCAAGAGGAGGCCACTTCATTATCTTCGGCCAAATATGAGTCCGATGAGTATGTAGCCTTATACAAAAGAGATGAAGCTGCCGCCAATGATCGGGCTAGGCAGATATCCGAAGAGGCCGAGATCAAACTAGATCGGGCCATTTCTCATGCTCGTTCACACGCTAGGAGGCAGGCCCTCGAAGAAGCAAGTGCCAAAGGTGCCGATCTCTCTGTTGAGATTGAGAAGGCCAGGACTTTAGAGGAAGAATCGACACTTTCAACTTCCTCGGATGAGGGCTCCGATAGCGACTCCTTAGCGGCTCAGATAGCAGTGAAGGCGAGGAATAGACTCGCTTCACTATTTTTGCTTTCTTTTTCTTTTCTTTTTGCATATGGGCTCCTCAGAGGAGCTTTTTAAAGACTAGTTCTGTAAATATATTTTTGTGAATGCAAAAGGAATTTCTGCTTCAAGTTTTTTATTTTTCAATGCAATGTCATTCTTTTGAATTTTGACGTCGGCTCTTTAGAGCCCATACTTTGAATAATAGAGGCCCTCGATATTGGGCACCATCTCAGGGCTAGTTCGATATATAGATCTTAATAGTTCTGTTAGAACTTATACTTGTAGCAACGGGGGTCCTCGAGATCGGGCACCATCTCGAGGCTGGATTGGCGGCTCCTTTAGGGCCCATATTTGCAGCAATAGAGATTCTCGAGATCGGGCACCATCTCGAGGTTAGGCCAATATGGATGGCTCCTCAGAGTCCATTATAATAATAGAGATCCTCGAGATCGGGAACAATCCCGAGGTTAGACTGATATCAGTGGCTCCTTAGAGCCCATAATTATAGTAATAGAGATCTTCGAGACCGGGAACCATCTCGAGGCTAGATCGATATTGATAGATCCTCGAAGCTTGTAATTATAGTAGCAGAGATCCTCGAGATACGGTACCATCTCGAGGCTGGTCTGATAGCTCTTTTAGAGCCTATTTTTGTAGAAACAGGGATCCTCGAGATCGGGCACCATCTCGAGGCTAAGTTGATACATGGGCCTTTATCCATCGAACGCTTCATGAAAACGTCATTCATATGATATGACGGCGAAGTGACCGAGGTGGTCCCACCGGTACACTTCCCCAAAAGTGGTAATGGTCAGAATTAATTGGCCTCCAAAGCAGGCGAACAGTCGCCGCTTGCTCTATATATGTATTGGCTTTCTTCCCATTTGAGGACTTTGCCATTTTGAGCTGTTATCCTTTTCATAAAGCTTTTTCCTCTCGCACCAATTATTATTACATTTTAGTTTAAAGTTCCCTCTTGAGTTTTCATCTCCTTCTCCTTGTGCCAAAGTAGTTATGTCTTCTATGCAAAAATCCGCTCACCAAGAAGAGGAGAGTTCCGCCTCTGCTTCCTTCCCGGTCAGTGGTACACCGCCGGCGTTCGATGAACGAACCTCGGGCTGCTTCGCTCGAGGAGGGACTTCATGCTAGAGAGACCTCCCAATGTCCGGGGCCATCGGGAGCATGCATCGAGGTTCATCCCGTCAATAGGAGAAGAACACCTTGAGTCAGTGAGAAGAGAGTGTGGATGGGGAGGAGAGGTGTACCTACCCTGGAAGAAGACATCATGACCTATGTAGAGGGTTTTTTGAATGTATATACGCACCCCTTTACGTTGGGTCCTCCCGACAGAGTCGTGCTTGAGTTTTTTAGAAGATATTGGGTTACCTTGGCACAGGTTCACCCGTTGTTTTGGAGGATAATATTGATGATAAGGTTCTTCGCGGAGAAAGCTGGGCTCGAGTTCACCCTTAGTCATCTCATCAGATTGTACCGGCCCCTGCATTATCGAGGCCTGATCACTCTCTGACGTCGGTCCACCCAGCCCCTTGTTGCCATCGATGAAGAAGATGAGGACCGAGGGTGGATGAGTCGATTTGTCCGAGTGCGGACCACCAATATTATCCTGGCGGAGTTCCTGCCATTTCCTGATAAATGGAATTTTACACGTAAGTGGTACACTTGTGTTTTTATCATTTTGTTCACAGTGGAGGCGGACTCCGTGATAATGGATTCTTTCCCTTTCTGTAGCAACTCAATGGTTGCCATTCGAGATCCCCGACCTGGCGGATTGGACTCGGAAACTGGCGGCCTGCTCGACTTACGATGAGCGTAAGTGGCGAGACTTGTCAAAAGGTATATGGGAGGCCAAACACCACGGTGAGTTCCATAAGGTTATCTCTTTTAGGAAAAACTTTTCCTTTTATTAACTTCTTTATTGCAGGCATTGGAGAATTCTCCGAGATGAGACCGTGTCCTTTTGGAGAGGAGGAGGGGTCGTCGACTTCAGGGCCTAAGAGTGATAATAAGCGGAAGGAGTCCTCTGTGGGAGAGGAAGCTCACAGTGAGGGAAGGTCTGCCCAGAGGCATAAAGGCTATGAAGCCGATCCTGTCAAGCCCGAGGTCTCCAGCCTTGGGGGAGCGATTCCTCCTTTGCCACCATCTTCTTCCCCGGCCGAAGGTAATTTGAGGGATGTTCGGGGCTAAGGGCCTCCTGATGGGAGTGGAGTACCTAATGATTATGTCCCCTCTCGGGATGGTTCGACTGGGGCCGAAGAGGCCAGACTAGGAGATGCTCGCTCGACCTTCGAGGAGGCTCAGCGGTTTTGTTCTTTGGTAAGATTTGATGATCTTTGTGTATTTCTTAACTCCGTGTTTTCATTTTCTAACTGAAGCTTCTCTTTCATAGGCTTTTGACAAGATCAAGTTCGAGTTGCTTTGCTGCGAGGCTCGGTTGCGAAAAGCCTTGGACGAGGAGAAATCCCTCAAGCTTCTTTGTGATAAAAAAGAAAAGAAGTTGATGCACCTTCGGTACGAGGTGAATTGATGCCAGAACTACGAATACCGCCTCGAGAGACAGGTAACCTTCGTTTCGATGATATGTATGTTTCTACTCCTATCTTCAGAGATTAACATTTTGATATTACAACCGCAGAGAAAGAAGGAGGACTTGGAACGCCTCTGGGGAAAAGTTGTCCAAGCCAACCATGAGTGTAGTGAGCTAAGGGCTCAGATCGATGCCCAAGTTGCGGCCAAGAAAAATGCTCTGGCCAAGGTTTCAACCCTCGAGGTGAAACACCAGAATGCTCATAAAAATGGCTCGGTACAGACGAGCAGGATTGTAAAGCTCGAGTCCGATCTCTTGAATATGAAGGCCGAGGTCGTGGACGCCCGGGCTGTAGATGAAGAGATTCAAGCTAAGGCTGACAAGAAAGTGGCAGTCTATTTAAAGGACGATGCCGATGCTCGAGCCGAGTTGAGATGGGCTTTTGATCGTGAGAGCAGGAGAAGTGATTATGTACGATGCAGATCCCAAAGTGAAACCCTCGAGGAGATCCACACTAGGGGCTTCAATCTCTCAGAAGAGATAGAGCATGCCAGGGTGGATGAATACGACGCCAAATTCCTCGTATCTGATTCCGAGGATAATGAGGAAGAGGCCGATAGAGCCGTAGTCCCCGGGGGGAAAGTACGCCTAGGCTTTCTTTTTCTGCTTTGTATAAGACTCCATGTGGTAGCACTTGTGAATGTATGTTTGTAATACATATATATGAAAAATCTTTTGATATTTTTCAATTTGCTTGTATCTATGCTCTTTTCGTCTTGAATTTCAATTGTCGATAGCTGGTCCGATGAATTGGACCTCGGGGGTGAGAAAACCCTTAGGTTTACAGATTGTCGCTGAGGCTTGTTAGGCTGACCCGTAGGCTCTCATGCCTTTGACCTTAGGCGTTTTTAGGCTAGCCTGTAGGCTCTTACGCATTGGCCCTTAGGTGCTTTTTATTTAACTATTTAGAGCTCAGTCCTCGAGTCAGGTTTTGAATCGAGCTCATCGAACCTTAGGTTTTTGAATCATCCCTGAGGCTCTTTAAGCTGACGCTTAGGCTCTTATGAGTTGGGTCGATGCGACCTTTAGTATGGCTATAGATTCCCTCGCTAAAGACTTCATTTAAGTTTTTGCGTTCGTCCGACTCTTCGACGGTTCGATGAGAACCTCAATTGCGAGCCGTTGTGTGATGATAAATGAGCACCTCGCTCGGTGGCTAAAGTTTTGAAGCCTTGTTGGAGCTGATATTATCGAAGTTCTTTTGCTTATACCGAGGGTAGCCTGATTAACCGGTTCTTTTTGAAGTAATTTTGATGTATTTGTGATTGTATGGCGACGGTCGGGCGTCCCCGAGTCACGTTAGTTTGGCCGTAGCCTTATGACAGTAGTCATTGTGTTTGGCTGTAGCCTTTTGACCGTAGTCATTGTGTTTGGCCGTAGCCGTATGACCGTAGTCATTTTGTTTGGATGTAGCCTTTTGGTCCCAGAGTGAGGTAGCCTCGGCGTCTATATCGTGGGTATGCCCTTTTAGGGATCTTACAAGTTCGAATATATAGCCTTGGCTTTAAAATCGGGATTATGCCTTTTGTAAGGTTTTATAATTTGGACATGCCTTACTTGAGGTCTTACAGTTTTGGCATTTCCATATGGAGGTTTTTTGGGCTCGAGGTTGCCCGATCGGGGTCTTATGGCCTCGAGTTTTTGATAGCTTGATGGGGTGACAGTCGACGACAGTCCCCGAGACATCGAAAGATTTTGGGTTTGGAGCCATTACTTGTAATCTTGGTGTTGCCTTATTGAGGGCTGGTGAGCTCGGAGTATCCGGCCCTGAGGTCTTACGACTTCGAGTTTTTGGCGTGAGTCTCCGAGTGTTCGGGAGCTTCTTGGCCCTTGGGCCGTTTTTGTGAAAAATAGCAAACCTTTTCGAAAGCGCAAAGCTTTTAGGGATAAAAGATATTCCTCTGATTACTTGGTACAAGTATACATTATTTTTTCCGTCAAGGGTACGATTATTCTATGCGGACGCAGTTCATTTTACCGTTTGGCCCGATACATCATTTTCCTATCGAGGCCCTTTTGGCTTATTTTGATTTCTCCGAGAAGGTGACCTCCCCGGGGGGGGGGGGGGGGGGG
>ML252788.1:56018-77175 GCA_005239495.1 Nicotiana undulata | reverse complement strand
GCCCCCCAATATTCGAGGTTGATTGAGGAGAAAACTTGAATACTTGTTGAGTTTTTCTTAGGTAGCATATAGATGTTGCCTCGTTAAAAACCTTGTCGGTAAAACCCATTTGGGATAAAATTCGATTTAAGGAAAAAAAAGCGCAACACATGATTTAAAACCTAAGGCCTTCGAGCTAGAAGGTGCTTCGATTTTTTTAATCGTACACCTGCACATAGGTTAGTGTGAAATGTAAATAAAAAAGGGAGACGGTTATACCTTAGCAACGATGGCGTTCGAGCATCGATGTGCTTCAACTGCTTGTTCCGAGGACGCGGTACGGTCCTTCACTCATTAACTCGGGTAGAACCGAGGATTTAGCTTGTGACTGCTACTTGACTGTTTTCTTATCCTTTGGCTCCTTCGATGTAGAAGGTGTCGATGAAATCGGTACCGCATCGTGTACCGCGAAAATCTCTCTTCCTGCATGTTGCTCCCCGTATACTGTTTTTATTCCCTCGTTCGTTGGAAACTTCATCATTTGATGAAGGGTTGATGTACTGCCCTCATGCAGTGTATCCACGACCTTTCGAGCAAGGCGTTGTACCTCATGTCTCCGTCGATGACGTGAAACTTGGTATGTTGGGTTGTGCCGACTACATTGACCGGGAGGATGATCTCCCCTTTCGTTGTCTCGGTCACCATGTTGAATCCGTTGATGACTCGAGATGCGGGCACAATCTGGTCGAGCATTCCGAGCTGCTCCACCACCCTCGACCTGATTATGTTGGCCGAACTACCTGGATCCACAAGCACACGTTTAATTTGAAACGTATTCACAAGAAAAGAAATTACCAATGCGTTGTTGTGAGGCTGAGACAAGGTCTCGATGTCCTCATCTCTTAATGTGAGAGTGTCCTCGGGTATGTAACCTCGAGTTCGCTTTTCCCTGGTGATGGATATTTTTGTTCGTCTGACAACGGGTTCCTGTGGGATATCGATTCCTCCCATGATCATGTGGATGACATGTTGTGGCTCCTCTGTTTCATTTTTCATGTTCGCCTTTCTTTCCCGGAATTGATTCTTAGCTCGATTGCTGAGGAACTCTCGGAGGTGGCCTTTGTTGATTAGTCGGGCTACTTTCTCCAGGAGCTGTCTGCAATCTTCGGTCCTATGACCGTGTGTGCCGTGAAATTCGCACACCAAGTTATGGTTCCTTTGCGATGGATCTGATAGTATGGGTTTTGGCCACCTGGTGTCTTTGATTTTTCCTATGGCCGATACGATGTCCGAATCATCAATGTTGAAGTTGTACTCAGATAATCAGGGTGCCTCCACCGGTCCTGCGTGTCTGTCAAAACCGGTTCTGCTCACGAGTCCCCGAGAATTCTGACCTTGATCTGTCCTACGGTCGTTTCGAGGTATGTTACGCCTTGGGGCATTTCTTTGATCTTTAGTGTACGATTGATACCTTTCCTTGTTTGGCCTTGGTTCCTTCGCCAGGAGCCTTCTAGGATATACAAAGCCCAAGGGGGGACCTAGTTGTCCGTCTTTGACCCTAATCTTTGACTGGTATCGGTTATGGACATTCTCCCAAGTGACAACGGGATATTCTACCAAGTTCTGCTTTAGCTGCTTTGAAGCTATTGAACTTTGTTCATTCAAGCCTTGAGTGAAGGCCTGCACTACCTAGTCGTCGGAGACCGGTGGTAATTCCATTCGCTCCATTTGAAAGCGAGATACAAATTCCCATAGCATCTCATTTTCTCTCTGTTTGATTTTGAAGACGTCGGATTTCCTTGTAGCAACCTTGATGGCACTGGCATGTGCCTTTATAAAAGAATCTGCCAGCATGGAAAATGAACCTATCGAATTCGGGGTTGGGTTGTGATACCACATCATAGCCCCCCTTTGATAATGTTTCTCCAAACTTTTTCAATAGGACAGACTCAATATCGTCCTCCTTTCCTTTACGGCACAAGTGTAGGCAGTGATGTGCTTGTTGGGTCCGAGGTCCTGTTGTACTTCAGGAGATCGGGCATTCTGAATTTCTTTGGGATGGGCTTCGGAGCCGCACTTGATGGGAACAACCTTTGCATAAATTTCTTTGAATCTACACCCTTCAGAATTGGGGGTGCGCCTGGGATCTGGTCGACCCTTGAATTGTAGGTCTCTATATTTTTGTCGTTAGCTTCGATTTTATTTTTGCCTGATTCAATCCTCTTCATGAGGTCCTCAAGCATCTTCATAATAGCGGGGCCGACTTCTGATCCGTTGTCGCTAGACCTCTCCGGTGCCTGTTCGACTCGAGGAGCCATTTCCGGTGCTGCTGTACTTGGAGTTTTTTGATGGCTTTGCAGCTGAGCAATTTCCAACTGTTGTGCCGACAATATTTCAAAAATGACGTGAAGAATAACTTCTCTTTCCTCCCGATCTGGAGTTTTCTGAACCTCCTGTTCGTTTTCTCGACTTGCACCCCCGTCAGTGCAGGAGTTTATATCGACGTGTTGGGCATTGCGCGAGCCCACGCCCACGGGAATTGGCTCTGGTGGATTCTCAGGGGTTTGCAGTGGTACACCAGTGCCTGAAACAACTACACCATTCTCTCCATGGTCCTCAGAGCCATTGCCTTCATGTGCATTTACTGAGTTAGACATTTTGACCTGAAATAAAAAATTCTTGGACAAGAAAAAGTGTGAAGAATAACTTTTGATTTTTAGTAAACCAACACTATTTTTAGCCCCACAGTGGGCACCAAACTGTTTACCTTGAAAATGGTAATTACAATTAAATTTGTTTTTTTGGTTATAAGAATATGTGATTTATTTTAATACTAGTTGTTAGGCAATAAATGCTAAGTGTGAATTGAGGAAATAATATAAGAGTCAAAGAGAGCAAAGATATGCAAACCAAACTGCCCTAGGTCGGGGCTTTGAGCTGGTCGAGATAGAACCTCGAGGTCGAGGGTCGGTGACAGTAGTAAATGATCGATGAAGGTCTAACAGTATTAAGGGCCTCGAAGGTGGCTATTTGTGATCAATGATGAGTAATAAATGAAGAACAATCAATGAAATACAATAAATGTAAGCAATAAATCAATAGAGAGACGAGATAATATATTTAAGTTAGAGAACAAAGAATGTTCTTGTATTGAATATCATGTGTGCAAGAAATGATAAGGATCCCCTTTATATAGGAGGAAAAATCCCAACATAGTACATAAACATTTATTACAAAGATATGCAGCTGGTACAACTCTTTAATGCCACAGTACGAACTTGTACTATTCTTGCAGACCTGGTCAACTCTAACCAGGTGCCTTTCGGGAGCTTTCGGCTCGTCCATAATAGCCACCGATTTATACTGCCGCGAGATCGAGCATAGGGAACCCTCAGGGTCGAACCTCGAACTGTGCCTCGAGCCTTCTGAAGGCGGTCAATGAAAAGCCATAATAATCACAAAATCAGTCTTTCCGATTTAGCCGTATACAAATTGTTCACTAGAGACGTACTTTAGTGACCGAAAATAAACGGTAGCTAATTTCGACGAGTAGCAACGGATTTATGGTCATAGGTCACAAACTTAAATAAATGCTCTTTTCTTACTAGAGAAGAGAGTATCTGCGTATTATTACCTTAAGGTTACAAGCTGGTTGATTGTTTTGGGAGTTGTTCATCCCTCATTATGTTATGTTTCTTTGAATACTCGTTGCTGTTGTTTTAATTGGTTTTCCATTTGGTGGTTGTATTTGACTTTTCACATTAAAAGAATAATGAAGTCTTTTTTTTGTTTCGCTTGAAGTGGAATGTTGACCATTTAGCTCAAACTATAATTTAGTAGGCACTCTCAAACAAACCCAAATCCTTTCTACTTTTTTCTTCCCTTCATATTATGTTCATCGTTCCACACTTCCACTCTCCCCTTCGAAAACAAAAATGATGAAGATTAAAGAAAAAAATTGGAAAATGACACGTATAATCTACATTCGTAGTACTTAGTCTAAGCATGGAAGTAGGTCTAAGAGTAGATCGGTTTGCAAGTTAGGGATGATATATAAATGATTACAATATGAATCTGTTTGTAAGAGGATAATGAATATGAGAGACTTAGAGGGTGTTTGTCTAAGCTTATAAGCTGGTCAAACTAGCTTATAAGCATTTTTCGATTTATTTACGTGTTTGGTAAAGTTAAAAGTGCTTATAAGTCAAATATAAGCCAAAAGCCATAAGCTGGTCACCCCCAGCTTATGAATTTTTAACTTTATAAGCACTTTAAGTTTGACCAAATTTTTTACTATTTTATCCTTAAAATATTCTTTTTAATTAGAACAAAATTCTTACATCGATATTCATTGCCTCAAGTACTATTTCAACCTAAACACCTGAAAATAGAAAAAGAAAGAGATGAAAAATATTAGGAATAAAAGAATCACACTCCTTTTTCTTTTTGTTGACGAGAAACTAGAGTCAGACTTAGTAAAAGTAAGAAGAAAAGAAGGATCAATTCTGGGGTGGTACTTCTATCTGATCCTAGAAAACGTACGAAACAACCTGCGACGGAACTACTGATAAGGGGCAAAATCACTTTACTTAGTCGAGGCATCATATCTTTACTTTATGCTTTGTGCTGTTTGCCTTACTGTCCGACCACGGAGAAAGCTACCACATCAAGGTGACAAGATTCGAACCTATGGCCCTCTGTACCCAAAACAGATGCACTGACCAGACTGCGCTACACCTCGTCTCACTACCCCGAAGCATATAGATCCTCCCGGTCGATGAACACTCAAACCGAACTCGCCCATCTTTTGGGCATAGGATGCGAGAACCAATCCGAGTAATCAACCGTTTTTTTTAATCTGCCTCAAGCAAGCCACCCCAACCCTACCCAGTGGCAAAACTAGAAATATTTTCAAGGGTGTTCAAACTTGAAAGAAGTAAATTTTTTTTTTCCAACAAAGGGTGTTCAATATATGTTTTATAAATCTAAAATCAATATTTTACTCTTATACACAGTGTAATTCTTCGTAAAATTTTGGTGAAGGATAGTCAGTTGACCACCCTTTGCATAAGGTGGCTTCGCCCCTGACCCTACCGCCAAAAAGCCATCCGTATAGTGCAGGAGCGCTCACATTTTATTGCTTACCCCCCCCTCTTCAAGTCTACAATTTTCATTGACTATGTAAGATAAGCAAATCCTCCATTCCTTTGCATATTTATATCTATGTGATTGTGTATTAATCTTTCAACTCTATGTAATAAATGAGGACATATCAAATTTTTGGTGTATCAATGTTTGTTTCTCTTCAAATATTTTGTCCTATTTATGTTTATTTTTTACCGAGAAACTTTTATCAATTTATTACTTATTACAACTTACGATTATATGCTTATCATAAAATAAATTATATTTATCATAAGCAAAGTTGTATTTAACATAAAATGACAAATAAAATATTTTATTTTTAGACCGATTTAAAATAAAAAATTTTGAAGAAATTTTTTAGTTCTTGAGATTTCCATTGAGTTTCGAACTTTTACTAAAGATATACTACAGAATGAAACAGAATAAATAGAACAGGTCTAACCGTCTAAATGAATTATTAGTCAGCAGTATGATAATGAATGATGGAATGGCAACTTGCAATAGCAAAAAGTCTAACAGTGGACTTTGACCGTAACATCCATGAACCCCAATGCAGTTGATTTCCCCAGTTATCAATTTGCAGAAAATGGTGAATTTAAGGTATTATTTGTGTCACCCACGACCACTTATAAAGCCAAACAGAGCTAAGCGTCTTCTGTATTACTGTTACTTTGAAAAAAATAATACTATAGTTAAAGAAAAGTTTGGTAAAATTCAAGAAAATGGTATAAACAATTGAACCGGTGTCAATTAGAACAGGTCTCCGAGAAACAACTCAGACTGAGAATACGGAAAAATAAGGTTCTTAAATAATGAGCTATACGATCAAATGAAAGTCTACTATATCGATATAATAATAGCAAAACCTTCGTAATTCACAAGGTACTGTATGCACGTCATGTCCCTTTATAATTTTAAATTTAAGAAAATGACCTTTTTAGATCGGACGCCTAAAAATAAATTTTTCATATGTAAAAAGAGAAGAAGAGTAAGGGTCATAAAACTAATAACAAATTTGTGAAGAGCCAAAAACCAATTGACCCTAATTCAAAGATCCTCGCCATTTTAGTAGCCGAGTCAGTCAAATTATGCAAAATAAAGTAATTTTGAAATAGCAATTGGCCAAATCGTTGTCAGAGACGACTTACAGAGGAGATTTAAAAAAAATTGAAAACTAGGTCGTACGTTGAGGCAAGCAAATAATTAGCTCGCATTGCCAACTCAGTAGAATCATATTTTAGTTAAATAGAGTAGGCTGTAAATACGAATACAAATTAGCTAGTGTGATCATCATTGAACTTGCTATCTCTCTAATATATATATATATATATATATATATATATATATATATATATATATATATATATATATATATATATATATATATATACGAGCGGAGCTAGAGAATCAAGTGCGGGTTCGGCCAAACCTAGTAACTTTGGTTTGAACCATGTATTTGTCTTAAAGAATCCATTGAATATGTATAAATTATTAATTTAGAACCAAGTAACTTAAAATAATTAAAATCTCGAACCCATAAACTTGAAATTCTGGCTCCACCTCTCTCTATATATATTTCGATTGCATACCTCGTTATTGATTTCCAGCACAGTTAATCACAAGGAAAATGGGAAGAGAGAAACGGAGAGATGCTGCATGTCAAGGTAAACAACACTTCAGCCATCCCCACATCTTGAAACTCGTCAATTCAACAGAAGCTGAAACTCTCAGTTGCAATGCTTGTGAAAAACCAAACAATAATAACAACCCTAATTTCTATGGCTGCAATAGCTGCCAATATTTTCTGCATGAAAACTGCTTAAATGCTCCTCGTTTTCTCGATCATTCATCTCATCCTGACCACCACTTGACCCTTCTCCCAGTTCCTACTTACACGACTCGGTCGTATACTTGCAAGGCTTGTGGCTCTGACGGCAATGGCTACAGTTTTAGTTGTGCCCCTTGTGAATTTGATATCCACTTGCATTGTGCACTTTTGCCTCAAACTGTATTACTTCCCCAGCACCGTCATGAACTTGAGCTCATATTTGATTCACCTTTTGAAGATGATGAGGAAGATGAGAGCACTGTTTTTGTTTGTGATCTCTGTCACGACAATGCAGATCTTAATTACTGGCTGTATTATTGTGCTGATTGTGATTTTGGAACACATCTCGAATGTGGAAATTCCAAACTCGTCAATCAACAAGAACGAGAACGGCCAGTACTCAACAAGCGAGAAGTAAATTCAGTAAAAATCATGAAACCAAAGGAAGCACCAATCAAGATACAAGAAACCAATCAAGAAGAGGAGGAGGAAGAAGAAGAGGAACCAGAAGAGGAGGAGGAAGAGGAAGAGGAACCAGAAGAGGAGGAGGAAGAAGAAGAAGAAGAAGATGAAGAAGAAGTAGCGGAAGAAGAAGAGGAAGAGGAAGAGGAAGACACCGACGAAGACGAAGATGAAGATGAAGATGAAGAGGAAGAGGACGAAGAAGAGGAACGCCAAATTCCAAGGTCAATACATATTGACAAACATCCACATGAATTGGAGCTGTTCTATGGTTCTCCATACGAAGATAAGGATACCGTATTTGGTTGTGATATCTGCAATGCAATAATGAACAAAGAAGATTGGTTGTACTATTGCGCTGAATGTGATTTCGGGACGCACTTGCATTGTGCAAGACCTGACACTCATGTTTTACCGAGATCACAACAACGTCAAAATCCAAATACAAATTCAGCAGTTGAGATGATAAATTCAGCTAATGATGCTCATGAGCAGCTAATTGCAGCTCAAATTGAAGTTCAGATTGCGGCAAGATCAAGACAGGCTATGCTCGACTTGGTCGACGGGCCATCACGAAGATACTACTACTACTAACTGCATATATCTTCATCATCCGATGCAATCCGCTTTGAATTTATGTTTTCTGCAAATTAGATGCTTTGGTCTTATGTTATTTTTTTTTGGAGTATTACAATTTCTTTCAACTCTTGTATGTCTATTACTTCATGTTCGACATGCTCCATCTTCTTTACAGTTTCTATGTTTGATATTTTTGTTTTCTTTTTCGGTCGGGTAAATAACTGGCAGTATGTTTTTCTCAAGTTATGATTAAACTGAATCCAATTAAAATTTGTAGAAAGGATAAATACGACGGGCACTAAGTAAACTGTCACATACGCACGTAATATATAATAATACATACAAACCGTATAGCAGTTTTTATCAACGTGGCATCCACGTCATGGTCAACGTCTTTAGTCTTTTAGATTTCCATTACAACAATAATAATAATAGTAGTCCTACAAGTGGATTTTGAGAAGGTAGATAGTACTCAGACCTTATCCTATAGTGAATGTAGATAGTTTGTTTCCAACAGGCATCAATAACAACAAGCATTAACAAGAACAAGATAAAAGGAAACAAAAGAATAACATGTAGTGATAGAAATCTACAATATTAGAATACAGAATTGCCACTAATAACACTGAAAATGTACGGAAACACACACAACTCTCGGGTATATTTCATAAATGGTCATATAATTATGACTTTTCCCCCACTAGAGTCACATAACTATGCTTTTTCACAAAAAAATCATAAAACTTTTGCACAAAAATTATAATGACCGAAAAACACAACTTTCTGGTAGTTTTTCTCATTCCACGTTTTTAAATTTTTATCTTTAGTTTAATAAATAATATTCCCTCCGTTCCAATTTATGTGAACCTATTTCCTTTTTGGCCCGTTCCAAAAAAGAATGACCCCTTTCTAAATTTGGCAACAATTTAAATTAAACTTATAATTCTACCCTTAATGAGAAGCTTTTACAGCCACACAAATACTCTGGGCTCCTTTTAGACTCGTTTAGGACCACAAATTTTAAAAGTCTTCATTTTTTCTTAAACTTCGTGCCCAGTCAAACAAGTTCACATAAATTGGAACGGAGGGAGTAATGTAACTAAAATAGGAATGACTATGATGACCTGATAGGTCATTTTGAGTTTTAGCCTTAATTTCTATGTTTCGAGACCTCGAAGAGCTCCGTTTAGCATTTTTTGATTTGCGTGCTCAGTCTGTGTCTTTTTTTATTGAAAATTTTTTATGTGAAAATTGAAGAAAATATGAAATTTAGCCTTACAAATGATATGAGTTGACTACGGTAAACATTTTGTGTAAACGAGTCCGGATCAGTGTTTTGACGGCCCTAGTAGGCCTGTATCATTATTAGGGACTTGGGTGTATGCCCAAAATCGAATTCGGAAGTCCCTAACTTCATTTAACGTGATTTGTTGAAAACTAGTAACTTGAAGGTTTCAAGAATTTCTAAGTTTTACCGTAGGTTGACTTTGTTGTTACCGGGTTCAGATTTCAATTCTGGAACTTAGAATAGGTTCATTTCACCATTTATGATTTGTCTGCAAAATTTGGTGCAAAACGAAGTTGATTTGACATGATTCGGACGTCCGATTGTAAAATTGCATGTTCTTAAGTTTCTTTGAAATTTCATTCATTATGTCTGATTCGTAGTTCTAGGTGATATTTTGGTATTTTCATCGAGCGAGCAAGTTTGTGTGATATTTCTAGACTTGTGTGGATGTTTGATTTGGAGCCCCGAGGGCTGAGGTGAGTTTTAGATAAGCTACAGAGTGATTTTTTGAACTTAGAAGAATGCTGGTGCATCAGGTCTGCAGGTCTCACATTTGCGAAACTTGTTCGCAAATGCGAGTCTCATAAATGCGAGGTCAGGCTCGCATATGCAATGTTGGTAGGGACTAGGTCAGCTTCGCTTTTGCAAAGTCAAGTCCGCAAATATGATGGTGGTATGTTTGCATTTGAGACTCTGAGGATAATGAGGCAGACTCGCATTTGTGAGTTTATAGTTCGCATTTGCGGAAAGCCCTAGTTCGCATTTGCAATGATAGCAGGCTCCGATACTTTTCCGCTTTTACGAAGAGTTGATCGCTTTTGCAATCATCGCAATTGCGATATCTGCAGTTGGATTAAAGAGAGGAAATCGAGACTTAACTCATTTTACACCATTTCTCAATCCTAAACGCTCTAGTGGCATTTTTCAAGAGGATTTTCTTCCCCAAAACATTGGTAAGCAACTTTAATTCATTTCTTTTCAATTACCCATTACTTTCCAAGTGTTTTCAACATTAAATCTAAGATTTTCATGGTAGAGATTAGAAATTTGGGTAGAAATTGAGGATTTTATAAAATTGAGATTTAGACCTCAAATTGGGGCCGGATTTCAAAACTAATCACATAATCGGGCTCGGGGGAGAATGGGTAATTGGGTTTGGTACGAATCTCAGATTTTGACCAAGCGAGCCAAGAGTTAACTTTTGTTGACCTTTTCCAAAATCATTAAAGATTGAATCTTTTCCACTCATGTTAGTTTCTAAAACTTAGTTTGAATTATTTGAACTGTACTTGGTTGGATTCAATTGGTTTGGAGGCGAATTTTTGAGGAAAAGCCCAGTTGAGCTTTGATTTGACTACGAAGTGAGGTAAGTGTCGTGGTTAACCTTGACTTGAGGGATTAGGACTTGTTAGTCTATTTTCTACGTGTTTAATGTGTGCGTAGAACGTATATGTGAGGTGACGAGTACTTATGCTTTGTTGTTAGGTTAAAGCATGCGGGTGGAACTTGTTTCCTTGTGTTTTGTTGCGTTTTTAATTATGATATCCATGCTTAGGTTATGTTATTACTTCTTTGAATATTCTTTCCGTAATTATTGCTTATTGCTCAATTGTTGAGTATTTTGAAATTTAAAGTTTGGTATCTTGGCATCATATTTGACGATAATTCATTCTCCGCATTACTTATTTCCCGAATTCATATTATCCTCATTACATGGCAAGGAAGAGTGTAAAATCACGAAGGGTGATGTCCTGCCATTGCATTTATCTCATTTATATACACGGTGAGGAAGAGAGTGAACTACATGAAAGGTGATGCCGTACCATTTCATTTTACTTATGTCATCATTTCATGGTAAGGACAAGAGTAAAAACACGAAGGGTGATGCCGTGCCATTTTCATATCATTGGTTTATCTGTTTTCATTGGTTGATGATTTATTTGGCTATTACATGATGTCATACCTGTCGTAGTTATCATATCTTTCCCTGTTGCATGTCCCCTCCCAGTTCGTACGCTATTATTCTCTATTATTGTTATTGCTTCGTGTATATACTTGTACATGCTTATTTTCATAGGTGTCCTTTCATATCCTCGTCACTACCTCGTCGAGGTTAGGATCGACCCTTATGGAGTGGGTCGACTGTCTAAGTCTGGTATTGGTCCCAGCGGTGCGTGAGGCGCGTCAGCTCGGATCACTGCATACGAAGACTTGAGGTAGATCTGCTGGCACCCGCAGACCTTGAAGTCCCCTTCCTCTTCCCTCTTTTAGTGTTCATTTCCTTCGAAACAATTGTATTTATTTCGGACTCTATTTTTAGAACTTCTAGTTGCTCGTATACTCGTGGCTCCGGATCTTTGGGAGCAGATATTATCACATGACTTATGTTGGTACTATATCAGATTAGGTTTCTATTTCTCGTTATTTATTATTATTTTGTTTAAATTGTTAAAAATTGGCTATTTAACTTTCTCACGTCGGCTTGCCGAACAAGTGGATGTTAGGCGCCATCACGACCCGAGGTTGAGATTTCGGGTCGTGACAAGTTGGTATCAGAGCACTAGGTTGCCTAGGTCTCACGAGTCATAAGCAAGCTTATTAGAGTCTGGAGGATCGATACAGAGACGTATATACTTATCTTCTAGAGGCTATGGAGTTTAGGAAACATTTCACTTCTTTCCTTCTCTATCGTACAATTTTATTCTATCATTGATGGTTGAACCATTTTATTCTTGTCTCTCGTAGATGGAGAGAACACGCACAACATCTGCAACCGGATAAGAGCCGGATCCCCCTATAATAGCTACTACCAGGTGAAGAGGACGAGGTCGAGGCAAAGCTCAGCCTAGAGCTCGAGCAGCAGCACCCGCAGTGGAGCCTCAGATTGATCATGAGGAGGAGGTTTCTGCTCAGACCGTGCCCGTTGAGCCAGCTCTGGTCCCGGAGGGATTCATAGCCACTCCAGTGCTTCAGGATGCTCTTGTCCGCTTTGTGGGCCTTATGGAGAATGTGGCCCAGACCGATGCATTTCCGGTGGCACCAGCCGTCTTTCGGGATGGAGGAAGAGCACAGACTCCCATTACTCACACCCCGAAGCAGGCGTCTAACTTGTATCATACTCTAGCAGCTCAGCCAGTTGGGGTGGTTCAGCCGGTTGTTGCGGCATAGGCCGGTGATATGCCCGCTATGTCTTCTGAGGCATTGTTAAGGTTGGATAACTTTACCAAGTTCTTTCCTGTTCATTTCAGCGATACACCTTCTGAGGACCCACGTGATTACCTGGATCGTTGCCACGAGGTGTCGCACAACATGGGTATCGTTGAGACCAATGGGGTCGACTTTGCAATATTTCAGATGTCTGGTTCTGCCAAGAGATGGCGGAAAGATTATATGTTGACTAGACCAGCTGGTGCGCCTGCACTTGCCTGGGATCAATTTTTACAGCTATTTGTAGAGAGATATATTCATGCCACTCTGAGAGAGCATTACCGCATGTAATTTGAGCGTCTTCAGCACGATAGTGTGACTGTTTCCCGGTATGAGACTCGATTTTTGGACCTATCTTTCCACACCACTATCTTGATTCCTACTGAGAGGGAGAGAGTGAGGAGATTCATTGATGGAATCACTTTTAATATCAGGCTATAGATGACCGAGGAAACCAGAGATGATATTTCTTTTCAGAGGGCCGCAAAAATTTCTAGACGGATCAAAATGGTTCGTGGATAGGAGAGGGGGTCGGTATCTGATAAGAGGCCTCATCATTTCAGTGGTTTCAGTGGCGCCTCGTCTGGAGGCAGGGTTATTTTTGGTAGAGGACATCACCCAGGCTGTTCTGTCAGCGGTTAAGGCATCTCATGGTGCTTCGGGTAGTCGTGGTCGTTATGTGTCTCATCCTTAGAAGCTAGCCTACAGTGCACCTCCAGCTCCTATTAGTGCACCTCCGATCTAGAGTTATCAGAGTGGTTACCCAAGTCGACAGGGCCAGTTCTAGGGTTAGCAGTCACAACAACCGAGGGCTTATTATACTTATGGAGATTCGAGGCACCTTGCTAGATTTTGCCCTAGATCACAGGGCGACATGCAACAACATGATTTTCTTGCCATGATTCTGGCATCGGTTGCTCCACCGCCCACTCAGATCGCTATAGGCAGGGGTCAGGCAACCAGAGGTAGAGGTCATGCCGTTAGAGGTGGAGGCCAGCCAGCTAGAGGCCGTCCGAGAGACGAAGACCAGGGTGGTGTGGCCCAACCCTGATTTTATGCATTCCCAGATAGACCTGAGGCTGATTCATCTGACTCTGTCATTAAGGTATTGTTCCAGTTTGCCATAGATATGTTCCAGTTCTATTTGATTCGGGATCTACTTATTCTTACGTGTCGTCCTATTTTGCTTCATATCTAGTTGCGCCTCATAATTCTTTGAGTTCTCCTGTGTATGTGTCCACGCCCGTGGGAGATTCTATTATTGTAGATTGTATCTATCGCTCGTGTGTTATTACTATTAAGTGTCTTGAGACTAGTGTAGATCTCGTACTTCTTGATATGGTAGACTTTGATGTTATTTTGGGCATGGATTGGCTTTCAACTTATCATGCTATATTGGATTGTCACGTGAAGACGGTGACCTTAGACATGCCGGGGTTGCCTCGATTAAACTGGAGAGGGACTCATGGCCATTATACCAGCCGGGTTATTTCTTATGTGAAGGCTCGACGTATGGTCGAGAAGGGATGTCTAGCATATTTGTTTTTTCGTGATTCGAGTGCGGAGGTTCCTTCCATGGATTCAGTACCAGATGTGCGTGAGTTTTCATAGGTGTTTCCTGCTGATATGTCGGGGATTCCACCCGAAAAAGATATTGACTTCTGTATTGATTTGGCTTACGGCACTCAACCCATTTCTGTTCCACCATATCGTATGGCCTCGCCGGGGTTGAAGGAATTGAAGGGAAAATTGCAAGATTTACTTCATAAAGGATTCATTAGACCTAACTGCTTGCCCTGGGGTGCACCCGTGAAGAAGAAAGATGGATTGATGAGGATGTGTATAGACTATCGGTAGTTGAACAAAGTCACTATCAAGAAAAAGTATCTGTTGCCGAGGATTAATGACCTATTTGATCATCTTTAGGGTGCCAAGGTGTTTTCAAAAAATTATTTGAGGTCTGGCTACCACCAGTTGAATATTAGGGCATCAGATGTACCTAATACTGCTTTTTGGACTCCGTATGGGCATTATGAGTTCCTAGTGATGTCATTTGAGTTGACAAATGCCCCAACAACATTTATGGATTTGATGAACCGGGTATTCAAGCCTTATTTGGGTTCTTTTGTGATCATATTCATTGATGATATCTTGATCTACTCCCGCAGTCAAGAGGAGCATGGGCAACATCTTCGGGTTGTACTTCAGACTCTGAGAGATAATCAGTTATATGCCAAGTTTTCAAGTGCAAGTTTTGGTTAGACTCAGTCACCTTTTTGCGACATGTTGTATCGACAGAGGGCATAAAAGTGGATCCTAAGAAGATTGAGGCAGTTCAGAATTGGCCTTGACGTATTTCAGCTACAGAGATTCAGAGTTTCCTGGGTTTGGGCGGGTTATTATCGCCGGTTCGTGGAGGGGTTTTCATCCACAACAACCCCATTGACTAGATTGACCCAGAAGGGTGCTCCGTTCAGGTGGTCTGATGAGTGTGAGTTGAGCTTTCAAAAGCTCAAGACTGCTTTGACTACAACACAGTGTTATTGTTGCCAATAGGTTCAAGATCCTACAAGGTGTATTTTGATGCATCTCATATTGGGCTCGATGCAGTATTGATGCAGGATGGCAGGGCGATTGCATACATGTCGTGGCAGTTGAAGGTCCATAGAAGAATTACCGTGTTCATGACCTAGAGTTGGCAGCCATTGTTCATGCGCTAAATATTTGGAGGCATTACCTCTACGGCGTGCTGTGTGAGATGTTCATGGATAATCGGAGTCTACAGTTTGTTCAAGCAAAATGATCTCAACTTGAGGCAGATGAGGTGGTTAGAGCTGTTGAAAGACTATGTTATCACCATTTTGTATCATCCCGGGAAGGCCATTGTGGTGACCGATGCCTTGAGTGGAAAGGCTGTGAGTATGGGTAGCCTTGCGTATATTCCATTTGAGTAGAGGCCGCTAGCATCAGATGTTTAGTCTTTTGCCAACCAATTCGTGAGGTTATGTTATGGAGCAAAGTCGTGTTCTAGCTTACACGGTCTCTCGGTATTCTATGCATGAGTGCATCAGAGAGCGTCAAATGAAAACCCTCATTTGCTTGTCCTTAAGGACACGGTGCGACACAGTGGTGCCAAACATGTTACTGTTGGAGATGATGGGGGGTTTTGCGAATGCATGATCGGATTTGTGTTCCCAATGTGGATGGGCTTCATGAGTTGATTTTTGCGGAGGCCCATAGTTCCCGGTATAGTTGCATATGTCGCTTGGTGTCTGAATTGTTAGCAAGTAAAGTACGAGCATTAGAGGTCTGGTGGTTTGCATCAGAGGCTAGAGATTCCTGAGTGGAAGTGGGAGCGTGTTACCATGGATTTTGTTGTTGGGATCCCACAGACTCAGAAGAAGTTCGACGCGATATGGGTCATTGTGGACACATTGACCAAGTCGGCACATTTCAATCCAATGGAAGCTACCTATTCTTCAGCGCGGTTGGATGAGATCTATATTCGCGAGATCGTCCGTCTTCACGATGTTTTGTGTCCATCATTTCTAATCAAGGTACGCAGTTCGCCTCGCACTTCTTCAGGGCCGTAGAACGTGAGTTAGGCACACGGGTTGAGTTGAGTACGACATTTCACCCCTAGACAGACGGACAATTCGAGCGCATCATTAAGATATTGGAGGATATGCTTCGCACTTGTGTTATGGATTTCAGGGGTTCTTGGGATCAGTTCTTTCCACTTGCAGAGTTTGCCTACAAACAACAAATACCAATCGAGTATTCAGATGGCTCCCTATGAGGCATTGTACGGGAGATGGAGACCTTCGCGAGTTAGTTGGTTTGAGCCGGTAAAGGCTTAGTTGTTGGGTACCGATTTGGTTCAGAATGGCTTGGAAACGGTCAAGATTATTCAAGATTGGCTTCGCACAACTCAGTCTAGAAAGAAGAGTTATGCTGATCGTAGAGTTCGCGGTGTTGCATTCATGGTTGGAGAGAGGGTATTGCTCTAGGTTTCACCCATGAAAGGTGTGATGAGGTTCGGAAAGAAGGGCAAGTTGAGCTCAAGGTATATCTGACCTTTTAAGATTCTTGAGAGAGTGGGTGAGGCGGCGTATAAACCTGTATTGCCACCTATTTTATCAGTAGTCCATCCCGGTGTTCCATGTGTCCATGCTACGGAAGTATCAGGGTGATCCGTCCCATGTGTTAGATTTCAGCTCAGTCCAATTGGACAAGGATTTGACTTATGAGGAGGAGCTGATGGCCATTCTAGCCCGGCAGGTACGGAAGTTAAGGTCTAAGAGTGATCCTACAGTTTGAGTGCATTGGAGAGGTCAGCCGATCGAGACAGCCACGTAGGAGGCAGTCATGTGACAGTGAGAGTGATCCTACAGTTTGAGTGAATTGGAGAGGTCAACCTTTTCACCGTCGCATTGGTAAGAGTGATCCTCAAAGTTTGAGTGCATTGAAGAGGTCAACCTTTTCACTAGGTCATGTACCTTTCTATGTTTGTTTGAGGACGAATGTTTGTTTTAGAGGTGGAGAATGTGATGATCCGATAGGTCATTTTGTGTTTTAGCCTTCATTTCTTTGTTCTGATACCTCGAATAGCTCTGTTTAGCTTTCCTCGATTCACATGCGCAAAATATTACATTAAATCAAGAAATATTTTTGAAATCATTTGTAATGCGATTTTGTAATTAATTATTGGAAATGAAATGCTGGATAAATTAAAATAAATTAGTAAAAATATGGGAAAAATTATAGAAAAATACCAATTACTATGAAAGCATGATTTGTAAAGTATATATGCAAATTAAAAATATTTTAAGTAAAAATTGGGTATCAACAACTGCCCCTCTTTACCCGGGAAGGATGAAAGAGTTGTCGGGTAAAGATATGATGACCAATTTTGACCGAGTGAAACGATTCGGGGAGATTTAGGCCGCACCCTGGCTTCTAAGTTGCCTACATATCCCTGGTTTTACAGGAATCAGGCCGTATGTAGTTCCGGACCCATCGTCGAAGTATACCGATGGAGTTATTACAAGAACGGACGCAACGTCTAGGGCTGTATGAGTGAATGGTTTACAGGAATGATTAGGAGAACTGGAGCGGGACCGCTCCTGCTAGGATAGTCGTCGCTTGCCGGGTTACCTGCGAATAAAACAATACAAGCGTATATTGTGCGTAAATTTAAACATGATGCAAGTTCCCGTCAAACTATGAATGTTGTCTTCGGACGGTTAAGGATGACATCCTCAGACCATGATGTCCCGGGCCATGAATTGTTTGATGAAGGATTCGCAGGCCATGAAATGATGTTCTCGGGCCATGAAGATGGTGCCTCCGAACGATGACACCTTTGAATAATGGTATGCAAAATTGAGAGAGATCCTCAGGCCATGACATGATGTTCTCGGGCCATGTAGATGGTGCCTCCAAACGATGACGCCTTTGGACAGGTTGGCGATAATTCAGCCCATGAAATGCAGTAATATGATGCGGACAAGACAAAGCTTAGTCTTGCAAATTGAAGGGAAAAGCTTAGCCTGAAAGAAAAGCGAAGTAAATAGTGCTTGAGAGACAGCGCTTAGTCTCGATGAAAAAGTAAATTGGAGGCAGAGCTTAGCCTCATGCAGGTAGGAAGGCAGAAAGGTAGCCTTATGCAGAGGGAGGCAGAAAGTTAGCCTTATGCAAAGGAAGGCAGAAAGGTAGACTTATGCAGAGGGAGGCAGGAAGTTAGCCTTATGCAGAGGAAGGCAAAAAGGTAGCCTTATGCAAGGGGAAGGCAGAAAGTTAGCCTTATGCAAATGGAAGTCAGAAAGGTAGCCTTATGCAAGGGGAAGGCAGAAAGTTAGCCTTATGCAAATGGAGGTAGAGCTTAACCTCATGCAGATGGAGACAAAGCTTAGTCTCATGCAAACAGAAGGTAGGAAGGTAGCCTTATGCAAGGGGAAGGCAGAAAGGTAGCCTTATGCAGAGGAAGGCAGAAAGTTAGCCTTATGCAAATGGAAGGCAGAAAGGTAGCCTTATGTAGAGGAAGGCAGAAAGTTAGCCTTATGCAGATGGAGGTAGAGCTTAACCTCATGCGAAATGGGGATAAAGCTTAGTCCCATGAAAGATGAAGGCAGAGCTTAGCCTTATGCAGAGGAAGGCAGAAAGTTAGCCTTATGCAGATGGAGGTAGAGCTTAACCTCATGCGAAATGGGGATAAAGCTTAGTCCCATGAAAGATGAAGGCAGAGCTTAGCCTTATGCAGAGGAAGACAGAAAGTTAGCCTTATGCAGAGAGTTAATAAATGACAGTAGAGTTTCTTATCTGGTAGTAGATTGAGGTATTGTGATCATTGTGACTACGAAGCATTGTTTGTTTGTGCTGATAGCGAATGCCGGCAAGTGCTATCACACCTCCTTTTTCACCCCCGGTAAAGGGTAATAAGAGAGTTTTTCCACTTTAAATGACATTATTCAGATTTGGGATTTATTTTAGTTTTCAAAGTCGCCACCCAGATTTTTGACGATGTTCCGGAATACCGTTTATTGAAATCCCAAATCGAAGAATTTTAGACTCTGTTTTAAGTTGTCTGCGAACCAGAAATCCGAGTAAGAAATTCTGTTAACCCGGGAGAAGGTGTTAGGCATTCCCATGTTCCGTTGTTCTAGCACGGTCGCTTAACTATTAGTATCTGGCCTAAATTATCTGATTATTGCTTGTTTTAGCCTATTGTGCATTTAGCCTTTTTAATTTTTAGCCGTTATTAATATTTATGGATTTATCTTGAAACAAGTCACGATGGAGTGCACTTGTCATTTTTGGACACATTGTAGATCGCGCCACATGAAATGCACCCGCAATTTACAACATGTTTATTTTAATTAATGTTCGAAGTTGCGGTGTTGCATGAAATGCAAACCCGAATGGAGATCACATATTACGACTATTCCACGGGAGCCGTACCCATAGTCACGATGATTTATTAATCGCACCTAAATTAAACTAGATGTTCATGATTATTATTCCTACACTTTGAGATTATTGCGAAGGCCAATGTTATGGGTAAAAATTATGGGAGAAATGTAAAATATAACTATTTGAGGTGATAAAACGAGTCATCTACACTCATAGAATCAATTACCAAAAGACGTCGCAAATGACATAGAGAAGAAGTAACAGTCAACTAACGAATTTTCACGCGCGTATAAAATTTCTTCTGATAACATGCTACATTCCAGAACATAATTAGATAGCCACATGGACAGATCAGCCAACTATCTTCATGGAATTTAAAGCAACAGATAATACTTAAATTTAAATCCTTGAACAGTATAACCACATACTTAAAGCCAATTGATATCTAAAAAGAAAAATAATGCAAACAAGTAAATACGGACAACTATAAATTTTACAAAATTCATAAGGATCTAATGCTTTTCTTACAAAAATAATCAAAGAACCACAGTTGCAAAATCTTTGTATCTACCCCAGCTTCACAAATGAGCTACTCTTGTGTAATCTGATGGGCTACACAACAATCGAACATACAAAATATCACATTAAAACAAACTCACTACTGCTGCCATCATATAGGCATGGCTTAACATGTTGTTGGCATGTGACATATTCAGATCTGAACAAGCAAAGTACAACAACATCGTGAACTTTATTTAACCAAGCTGAATTACAATGAACTTTTCTAGAACCCATTTCCTATCATTTTGTCTTTATCACTTATTTCTCAAACAAATCAATTTTTTTTACTTACACTTCCATAACCAAAAATCTGCTGTTAATATCAACGGAGGCTAACAATTGTTGTGCCGTTTATATAATGTACAGAGTTAAACCAAACCAACAGGGGGTTATTACATAAACAAAATAACATAGAGCATAGTATATATTGTCAATATTTCGGATTTAATCTTAAAGTAAACACCTCGACTGTTAATCAAATCGACACATAGTGAATTTTAAAGCTCCAATTAACATCTATGAGTTATAACTTCATAGCAGAATTAGATTCAGTCTTAATGAGACAACTTTAACATAAAAGTCGAGCAAAACAAATATCATCAGGACACCCAATATGCATATAAGTAACTCAGTAGCTCATTTTCATTAAAAATAGGTATAACAGGAGTTTTCTTATGTTTACCTCTCTGCCGGAATAAAACAAACAGGGAACTCCAAACAAAGGCCAAACACTAAGACTGCGGCTCGGCTGCAGATTCAGCAACATAACAAAACGCAAACAAGCACCTATCACAGCTCCAAAATCAACTTGAATTTCCAAAATTGCGGTAGAAGAAGTAGAAATCAGACGAGATTTAAAAATCTTTTGTGGTTTGACTTCATTTCTTGTTTTTACTTTGTCTTTGCTTCCGAAATTCTTGAAATTTCCAGATTTCTGAATTTTTAGGAAGCCTAGCTTCTCGCGTTTGTTGAGAGTGAGGAGTGAATGAGATAAGTGAGAGGAGATGGGTGGGGCGTGGCTGACTTCTAACAGGTTTGGATGATGTTTTCGGCGAGTTCGCCGGTTATGGCAGTGAGACAACAACGGGAGAGAGAGAGAGTGAGAGATCTTTTTTGAGGGAGGTGGAAACGACTTGGGTCAATTTCTGCCGGTTTCCGGCGAGCTCATGGTGGGGGGGGGGGGGGCCTTTTCTTTG
>ML252788.1:25367-55786 GCA_005239495.1 Nicotiana undulata | reverse complement strand
TTAAATATTTTGGATAATTCTTTTTTTTTAAAAACATCTGAATGGGGAAAAGAAAAAGGGGAAAGGGGGGGGGGGGGGGGTTCTTTTCATCTCATTTTTGTCTCATGTCTATTTTGAGAAAATGAGGAAGACGATGGGGGAAACGGTGCTGCTGGGATGATGGAGGTCTTGGGGATTAGGTCTTCTCCCGTATCCTTAGGTCTAGGTCTAAGTTTTATTTTAATAGGTAAGGGGAAACGGGTTGGGCAGGCGGGTCGCGGGTATTTGGGTTGGGTAATTTGGGAGGAATTTGAGCTTGTGGGATAATTGGGCTTGCAACAATGGCCCAATCCGATTTAGCTTAGTAGCCCTTTTCCTTTTTATTAGCTTTTTGCAGAATTAGCCACTTTAGACTCAAATTTAATTTAAATCTATTTCTTGGTTAGCCTATGTATTTATTTTACCTAATGATGGACTAGTGCAACTAATTAATTAATTAACCTACGAATGCAATTTTGATTTTTAGAAGATGCATTTAACAATGTAACTAAATCCTAAAAATGCAGTTTAAAATCTACCATGCTATGAAGTCAAGGTTCGAACATTGTTTTATGATTTTTATGATTTTTTTAAAACTATTAAACATGCATGGAATGCAACTAAATAAATAAAAGTTCCTAAAATTTATTAAAATTATTTTTTGATTATTTTTAGGAGTAATTTCTATGCGGGACAAAACTTGGGTGCTCACTCAACTGAACGGTTATAACCATTTCTCTTATACTCTCCTCAAACTTTCGATGACACTCTTAAATTGAGTTTCCCATGCATATAATTTCAGACCTTTCATATTCACGAGAGCTTCTGAGATAGCCTTGAGCCTATCGTCTTGTGCTACCATTAGCTTGGTCTGGAATTTGTGTTGGAACTTTGCTAGCGGAGCGTTGGATAGCACAGTGAGTATAATCACTACCAAGGATGCAAAAGTTGCAAGTACGACTTTGCGGAACAGAATGATAAGAGCAAAGCAGAGCTGGACACACGTCGTCCAGGTCTGATGCAACCAAAAAGGGAACTCTCCAATTCGATAAGCATCCACAGTTACATAGTTTATGATTTCACCACTAGAGCGCATCAACTTAGCATCATTGGATAATCTTATCTGCTTCTTATAAATGGCTGATGTAAGTAAATACCTTAACTGTCATTAAGTCAAGAGACAACAAAGTTAAAAGCAGGAGTATTTCACTCCTTGGTGGTTTTGTTTATGAGTGATTTGTGAATGTGAGGGATGACACCACCACCAGCAATGGTCCCTTTAATAAGGGTGTCAAGTTCCTCATCTCAACGAATGGCAAGCTGCAAGTGCCTTGGCGTGATCCTCTTCACTTTCAGATCCTTGCTTGCATTACCGACCAATTCAAGAACCTCTGCTGTCAAGTATTCCAGAATTGCAGCAGAGTGAACAGCTGCTGTCGCTCCTACCCTTCCAAGGCTGAGGTTCTTGACTTGAGTTGACGGTGAATTTTATCAACTGGGAATTTGAGACCAATTAGTCTACTTCTGAAGTACCATTGCCTTTGTGAAAAGGACTCCAAAATCTTTGATATAAAAAGTAGAATGGCGAGAAGATATATCAATGTCATCAATAGCAACTGCATTAGATAACTAATCACAATTAGCATCCAACCGGCTTCCAATCTCACGTGAAAGCAATATCTGGTATTCTGCCACATACACTGATGACATATGATGTAGTTGAGTTTGCCATATATGCAGGCATAACTCCAAGGAATCGACTGGGAACACCACCAACATCTGATTCTGTTGCATCAGTTGTAGTGGTAGTGGAAGCAGTGTTTGTTGCAGGAACAACTCCAATTACAGATGCATTGGTTTGATAAGTTGAGTTTGAGCTCGAGCTTAATGTGATGCTGGTGCTTGTGCTATCAATCTCCGAGCTGCTTCCGCAACAACCATCCTATGCTCAAGAGCTTCATAAACCTGAGGAGGGTTTTTCGAGCCCAATCGAGGGTATAAAACCTGTACATCTCGAATACCACCGAGATTGTCCACAGAAATGGCTTGCTGGTAATCTTCTACCATCGTGGTCGCCTCAATATATACTGCTAAGGATTCCAAATAGCGCTGCCTCTCCTCAATGCCCTGCATATTTTCCTGGGCAGATTCTTGTTCCTCCTCGAGCTGATGCTTTTGCCTACCTTTAACTTCCTCCCATTGGGCTGAGTGCATTGCACTAATACCACCAATTGGGAAGTCATCAAAGGGTATAACAAAGAAGCATGAACTGAACCTGCAAAGAAAAAAAAACGGTTAGTAAAAAAGGTGTCATCATACTCTCCTCCTCATGGATTTGAGTATGATGATCAGCTGTAAATCCAAATATCTTCCTGCTCCTTAGTGCTTTCTTTGAACCCTTGCCAAGGAATACTTCCTCGGAGTAAGTACATAAGAACATATCCAAGAGATTCCAAATCATCCCTCCTGCTTTGTTCGATACCAAGGTGAGTGTTCATGCTAGCATATCTTGGAGAGCCTGTAAAGTCTTTATGTGTTCGTTCAACTGAGCTAGCAATGGTATGAGTGCACCTTGACAAAGCACAAGATCCATACAACTAGGGGAATCACCAACAATGTTGCCCAAAGCCCAGACTGCCTACTCACACACATCATCACTGGTTGAACTTAGAAGTTGAATAAATTTAGGGACAACTCCATGTTCTATCACAACTCGGGTATGTTCTGAAGTCCCAGATGCTACATTGGTCGATTGCTTGCTCCTTCCCCATTTCCCATCCTGCCTTCTCTTCATAAGCACACTGGCCTTGCAGATTTGCTTGCAGGATTTGATGTGCACTTCCTGTGATCTCCAGTAGCCATGTGATCTAATCTTGAAGCAACACGATTGTCAGGATATACTATGACATTGATGTATGCAATGAATCTCCAATTTCTTCATTTTTACATGCCAATGAAGCATGAAATTGTATCTCCAGAATTGATTGTTCCCTATTAGCAAGCTGCAGACACTCCGTTCTTCCATGATTTTGCTCGTCAAAGGTATCCCTTCATGGGAATGAGCACATAGTGCTAATACCACCCATAGAAGTTTGACCACATGATGAGGCATGTTTACAGTAATGATCCCTTCAAAAAAAGAACACGATGTTAGTGATAAAACAATGCACTGTGATCTCCTCTGTACAGATTTGATCACAGATTTCCCATTGATCTCCTTTCACTTCTTTGTTATCCATTTGCTTCCCTCTTATTTCTTGGAAGCCTTCACCCTCAAGTATGGACATTGCAATTTATCCAAATTCACAATCTTTCTACCTTTTGAATCAAGTTGTGCAAATCCTTGAGCTTCAAAATCCCCACTATCCAGTGCACAATTGGCTAAGTAATCTGCTAGACTACTCCCCTCCCTTAAAATATGAGAAACTCGAGCATTGCATTCCTCCATTAACCTTCTGATCTCCTCAACATACTCATTGACATTCCAAGGAGCTACTGATCACGCTCAACTATGGCTAATAAAAGACTAAGTGGGCGTTGCAAATATAATCTGAGTATTTAGCCCAAAGTCGAATCCCACAGGGAATTAACCTATCAATTGTTGTTGTTAGAGTACTAGATTCTCAATAATCAACTTTCCCAAAAGTTATGAATATTACTTTCTGGTATTTTTACTACTACAACTGAACGAAAATAATAAAACTAAAGATTAACTACTACTGAGGTGTAAACAAATGCGATATAGGTCTACGGTTATGGTTTCCCCTGTTGATGGAATCACTTATTGTATATTTCCTATAGTTTTGACTTAGTTGTCTCTATCAATCATGAACACTCTAGCTATCATAAATCTCTCTCAAGTAAGTATGATAATCTACTAGACGCACTCTCTCAAGTTACGCTAGCTAAATTGCATTACAGTTCACTTTAGATTGCACCCGAGGTATCGTTATCTCTAATCCAACCTCTAAACCCTCGGTTATGGATTTCGCCTATACTCCGGGAGTGATGTTGTTCAAACAAATACCTAAATATGCACTCTCTCTCAAGTAGATACATAATAAATAGGAACAGCTAATTGAGGTCCCTTCAATCAACTACAACAAGAACGTAGTTGAACAAATAGAGATTAACAACCAAGCAAAACTAAATTAATATCACAATTAGTTCATCCCCAACGGGTTCTACCAAAACCTTAGATTAAAGAAGTTAGATACTCATAATTGTATGAAAAAAAAAAAGAAATCATGATCAATGTAAAATAGAAAGAAGAAGGAAAAACTCGTAGAAAAATTCCCCCGCCTTGCTTCTATTGTGTCTCTGCCTCCTTAGGTCGAATTTGTGTCCAAAATATGTCCAATCCCCTAAAAATAACGTTCTCCCATGTATTTATACCAAGTAGGGTCGGGTCCAAACAATTATACCTTCTCCTACGCGATAAAGGACAAGTTTCCAGGCCGTCACTAGCGCGGCCGCGCTAATCTCGCGCTAGTGGGGTTTTATTCTGCCCCAGTCCGCGTCAGGTCCACAGTCTAAGTTTTGATCGCGTTTTTGACCCTGCTCCGTTTTTAATTTGGAAAAACGTAAAACATAGACGTTGTAACCCTTTGAGTTATCTTTCCAACCATATATAGAAGAGCCAAAATGGAGTTTGGATCAAAAAGTTATGTCCATTTTACTAGACAGTATACAATATACCTCCTCGAGTCTTTGTTTGTTTTCAACTATCAAATTTGACCCCTGAACACGATCCCGGCTTAATTCCTTGAGCTTTTACTCAGACTTCAAAGCTCCAAATCACTTAAATTCATTCCATAATATCTATATAGTTCGAAATTACTCCTACAAGGCATAAAACACACAGTTAGTGCAAAATACTAGCGATTAAAGCTCAAACTCAATTAAAGTGCAGTAAACTAGAGTGTAATAAGCGAATAAAATACGTAATTATAGCCTATCATCAACACCCCACACTTAAACCATTTCTCGTCCTCGAGTAATCAAACTACACTTTATATAGACACAACCTTTTTAAGCAATTCTCCTAACTCATCATACCAAGAATATTTAAAATAGACTAAGCACTAAAGCGTAATATCTTCACCTCAAGATTTGACTCACAAGTACTGCACATTATTCACAACTCACCCACTTACTCTAACATAGAGGTCACTGACATTACTTTTCCTTCATGAATCAAGTGCCTTCACACAACAAAAGAGAGTAGTTCCACACAATAAATTTTAAGAACACATAGGAACTTAAGATAGAAAAAATTCACTCACTCTCAGAAATAACATTCATGTGCCACAAAAGATGCACCATTGGCTTGCCCGTAGTGTACTACTCAACTAATCGAGTTCATTCAGTCTAGGATCAAGTAAGACTTTATTTGGTTGTAATGTAGGCTGCGGGACGGGTAGGATATATTTATATATAAGAGTGACTACACCTCCCTAAGCACTTTAATACATATACTTTAACATTCAAACCCCATACTTATGTCAAACCAAACTCCGCCTTCACATCAATGTATTTTACCCCATACTTCTTTAAGCACAATTACATCAAGAGTCACCACTTATCAAGGCTATAGATTATTTTTTTTCACAACAATAGAACTATTTTTTTTTTCAAGTGACTCTTACTTTTTCAAAACAATGCACCAATCTCCTTATTTCATTAATTCCACTAAAAAGCCAAACCAACCACCCCACACTTTAACTTTTACAAAGTTCATAACAATTCAAGTGCTTATGAGAGGTTAAAAGGTTCAAATAGATAGTCCATTCAAACAATTGGGTAAGGCTTGTAATGTGGTTGCCAAAGAAATAGGATTACATGCTCAAATAGGTTAACTACGATACGTAACAATTAGGCGGGTAAAATATACATACTGGCTCAACAAAGGAACGCCTATATCACTTTCAAGACTGAACTAAACTACTATTTCGCTTTGCAAACACACGGGGCAAGTTCTAGGCATCAAATGTAATGCAAAGAATAACACACAAACCTCACACACATATGACACATAACTCACTCAGGATTGGATTCATCAAGACACTCTAGTCAAAGCAGTTAAGAAAATTTAAAATCATACAATTTAAGGTACTTATACAAGAGTCAAAAGATGAGCCTAAGCGTCACAACCAAAATACTCACTATTCTCAAGGCATAACAAAGTCAAGACTTTAATTCAAAACACAACACAATGGCTCCTCTTCCTAAAAAAAACTAACTACACCCGGTTCAAATAAAACTCTTGGAAAAGAACCGCGGTCAAAAGAAAAACCAAGGGGAAGTTGCTACACTACCTAAAAAGAAAATAAAAAATCTTTTTTTTCCTTTAGACTTAAATCCCTCAAGAAAATTGTCTAATAGATCCATCATCGAGAAAAGTCCAATCTTTTCTTTTTGTGTAAAAAAAAATTATTCTATTAAACTGACACAACTAAAATAGCATAGATAGTCACACAAACAATATCCTTACCCCACACTTAAAATTGTGCATTGTCCCCAATGCACACCCATACATACAAGAGGGTAAAAGACCAAGGAGGAAACAATCCTTCGATAATAAGAGGTTTCCAAATTCATATTTCATCATTTATCAATTCATCTCAGACCAGGGAGACAATATCGTTATTTATAAATTTCAAGGCAAGCAATACAAGCATGCGCAAATCATGCTGAGGTCGTACGGCCTGATCTAATAAATATTTAAATTGTACACTGCCAGAGGGTTGAATGGCGGGAACCACATATGCATCTATTCACCCCGCTCGCGAATCTTGCGATGTCGTCAAATATAAATTTAATCATTTAAATCTAAATCAAATTCTTTCTTAAATTCTTTTCTTTAAAAGAAAAAGGCAATTCAACTGGAAGCTTTAAATCCTTAGAAATTCTTAATTTACTTCCATTTATCACAAATAACAAGTATCATCAAATAACGATGAAAGCATGGTGTAAACCTGAACTACTCGTACATAACGCGAATAGTAGCTACGTACGGACTATAGTCATTTCGTTCATACGTAGCGCCTACAAATACTCTCATTTTAACCAAATTCACTTATGGGAAAATTTCCTCTTACAAGGTTAGAAAGGAGACTTACCTCGCTCCGGAGTCCCATAACCGGCTCCAAGCCCTTCAAACAACTCAAATCGATGTTCGACGCTCCAAAACTAGTCAAATATTGAAAAATACCATAAATATGTACTCTAATACTCATTGTAATCCTATTTACAATAATTTCCAACTCCATATGAAAAGTTGATAAAAATCACCCTCAGGTCCACGTGCCCGGTTCCAAATTTTTTTGAAGTTCTCACGAACTCAAATATATAATTTATTTCTAATTCCATGCCCAAAATTCGTGGTCAAAATCCAAAAATACTAATTTCTAGGTTTTTCTTCAAAACCCCGATTTTTCCTTTAGATTCTCATGAATTTTGACGTTAAGTCTAAGGTATAATCACAAAATATAATTTAAAATTGGTTAGAGGCACTTACCTAATGATTTGATACGAAAATCCTCTCTCAAAATCGTCAACTCTCGGACCTAGGGTTCAAAATATGATAAAATGAAGCAAAAACCCGAGTTACACAGCTGAAAACAAGATGCAGATGTCGCATTTGCGACACAAAAGCGAAGAAAGCCTTCGCAAATTGCGAACAAGGAAGGGCTGGAAAAGGTCGCATTTGTGAACTGGGCATCGCAATTGTGATAGAGATGTTCGCAATTGCGACCACACCAGAAACCAAATTTTTTTTCCGACACAGAAATGAGCATAACTTCCTTATACGATGTCCAAATTCGATGATTCTTTTTGCTATGGCTCCATAATTATGATACAGATCTACTGGTTTAATATAAAATGAATTTGGAGCTCGTTTTCTTAATGTTACCCTTTATGCCCAAAGAAACGACGTTGAAACATCAAATAAGAGCGCGATACAACCCGAAACACACCCGAGGCCCCCGGGATCCCGTCCAATCACACCGACCCGCTCCATAACATAAACGGACCCGCTCGAGGCCAAATCATACCAAATAATATCAAAACTACTAGTTTCGCATCGATTCAAGGCTTATGAACTATTGGACTTCTAACTTCCACTTCCAATGCTGAAATTTATCAAATCACGTCCGATGGACCTCAAATTTTGCGCAGAAGTCACATTTGACATGACGGACCTACTCCAATTTCCGGAATCGGAATCGGAATCCGACCCCGAAAAAGTCGTCTTCCGGTCAAACTTCTCAAAACCCTTCAAATTTCTAACTTTCGCCAAATGACCCCAAAATGACCTACGGACCTCCAAATCCACTTCCGGATGCGCTACCAATACCAGAATCACCATACAAAGCTATTCTCAGACTCGAAATCCCAAACAGACATTGATAACAATGACATGCACTTCAACCCAAATTTATGAAATTCTTCTAAAATCCAAACTCCCACAATATGCGTCGAAACGCTCTCGAGTCATCCAAAAATCGATCCGAACATACGCCAAGTCCGAAATCATCATACGACCTGCTGGAACCCTTCAAATTCTGATTCCGAGGTCGTTTACTCAAAAATCCAATCTTAGTCAATTCTTCCAACTTAAGGTTTCCAAAATGAGAATTCTCCTTCCAAATTGATTCTGAACTTCCCTAAATTCAATTTGGACCACGCGTACTAATCATAATACCTGAAATGAAGCTGCTCATGGCCTCAAACCGCTGAACGATGCGCTAAAACTCAAAATGATCGATCGAGTTGTTACAAAACTTGTACCACTGTTTAATAATTTTTGTGCTATTAGCTTATTTATTTTTCAATAAAAAATCATTTAGATGCATAATCTACTTGTTATTGTTGAACTCGTAAGTTGGAAATGACATGACACGTGTTGAAATAAAAGAGAGACAATAGGGGACAATTTTCAGAAAATGCCTTCCTTCCTTCCTTTCTTCCTCCCTCTTGTTAGATTTCATAAATTAGAGGAAAATATGTTCTTAAAAATTATTTTGTAAAATGTTTAATTCAATAAAATATTTTAAAAAATAAACATTTTTCTCCGTACACAACACGCCACCAATATATAGGAAGTGTTAATAAATTTTTAGGCAAATGAAAAAACTAGACGAATAAATTAAAACAAAGAGAGTATAAGTTAACGATTGAGTTACATACATCATTGTTGTAATGAAAGTATTATTCAATCTATTTTAATTGATTTTAATTGTTGTGAACTTATTTAATTAGGCACGAAATTTAACAAAAAAATTTATGGCGTAAAATAAGACACATATATTTTGTGTGGAGCTATAATTTTTTGTATAAAGATAATTTATTTTCGAATATGCAAAGGAGTATTTTTTTGGCATGGAATTGAAACAGACGGAGTATTAAACTCTAAAGTCTAAACTATAATGTGTCCTCAATAAGTGAAGCAAAAGGAAACTAGCAATTTTGCGAGAAAATAAACTTTGTCTCAATTGAGGTACGACACCTATATATTCTCTTAGCGGTGGATTTTGACTGACATCTAGACTACAAAACGGGGGCAAATTACGATTGTCGTCAAAAGAATAGAAAAAGGAGAAAAGCAGACCCATATTCCATAGTGAGAGTTCGAACTCAAAAGGGGCAAGTGAAATCAGTAGCAATGTCTACTCTACAACATGCAGCTTTCAGGGGCTGCAGGTTTTTGCTCGAGGCAGCAAAATCCACTACCCGATCTCCCAAAGCAGCATCTCCTTCTGCTTCCAAGAAAAAGGCTGCTGCTCCTTCGGCTCGAAACCTCTTATTATCAAATATGAATTTGGAAACCTTTATTTCTGTTTTTTTTGTTGAATTTTAGGAAAAAGACTTCTAAAAAAAAGGTAAAAAATATTTTTTGGATTTTGATTTCGTTTTTTTTTGTTTTGAATGAAAGAATATTTGTGGGTTCTAAAAATTTTATTTTTTTATCTTTTATTTGTTTGGAATTTCCTAAAAAATACTCCTAAAGAAGGAATTAAAGGAAAATATTTTTGGATTTTTTTTGTTGGGGGCCGGAACCGATGAGGTTTGCCTACGTATCTCACATCCGGTGAGAATTAGACCCACGTAGTTCTGTCAGTTTTGACGGAACCGGAGAACGTGAATTTTGAGGACATTCAATTATTTTCTTTCCTTTTTATAGACATAGTTTCATATTTCGAATATCTACCTCTCACTCTTGTTTTTTTTTAATTTTCTCTTCTTCTTTTTTTGTTTTCTTTCTTATTCAAGAAGCCGGTCAATATGCAAGCCGAAACAAACAGATGCCGAGTAGCATGTAAGATGCATCCGGATGGTCTTTTATTTCGGGTGCGCCTGTCCTAGACGGAGCCAACCCCTGAGTTGAATCCCCTAAGTCAAATGCACATGATGCAAACAAACGTTCCTACTAGGGATCCGTCAGGAGGCTATGTCATTCTAAGTTTGAACCCTGGGGTTTTGTTCTAGACCAGGCTTACCTGAGCGGACAGCTCGAGCCGAGGTTGGGGCAGCGTACCGGGAATACAGAATCTTCACCGGCTTTGCAACTTGTCCGTACCTCGTTCTAAAATTTGGATGACTCTAACAGAAAAGAAGTTACACGAAGTGCACACTTCCCAGATGATTTAGAAGACTTAGAGAAAAGAAGAGGTTCGACACAGTTTATATGCAGTTCAAATATCAAAGCGGTAAAAAGCGACAATTAGCACATTAGGTTTAAACACGTAAAATCAGATAATGAAAGCCAAAATATAATAGTTATTCTAAGCTCGAATTCTTGAACCCTGAATCAGAGATTCTGGGTTCTCTTTCCCTAGCAGAGTCGCCAGAGCTGTCACACCTCCTTTTTAACCCCCGATAAAGGAAGTTTTTCCACTTTAAGTGACATTATTCGGATTTGGGATTTATTTTAGTTTTCAGAGTTGCCACCCAGATTTTTGACGATGTTCCGGGACACCGTTTATTGAAATCCCAAATCGAGAAATTTTAGACTCTGTTTTAAGTTGACTGCGAACCAGAAATCCGAGTAAGAAATTCTGTTAACCCGGGAGAAGGTTTTAGGCATTCTCGAGTTCCGTGGTTCTAGCACGGTCACTTAACTATTAATATCTGGCCTAAATTATCTGATTATTGCCTGTTTTAGCCTATTGTGCATTTAGCCTTTTTAATTTTTAGCCGCTTTTAATATTTATGGATTTATCTTGAACAAGTCACCATGGAGTGCACTTGTCATTTTTGGACACATTGTAGACCGCGCCACATAAAATGCACCCGCAATTTACAATATTTTTATTTTAATTAATGTTCGAAGTTGCGGTCGGGTTGCATGAAATGCAAACTCGAATGGACATTACATATCATGACTATTCCACGGGAGTCGTACCCATAGTCACGATGATTTATTAATCTCACCTAAAGTAAACTAGATGTTCATGATTATTCTTCCTACACTTTGAGATTATTGCGAAGGCCAAGGTTATGGGTAACAATTATGGGAGAAATGTAAAATATAACTATTTGAGGTGATAAACGAGTCATCTACACTCATAGAATCAATTACCAAAAGACGTCGCAAATGACATGGAGAAGAAGTAACAGTCAACTAACGAATCTTCACACGCGTGTAAAATTTCTTCTGATAACATGCTACATTCCAGAACATAATTAGATAGCCACATGGACAGATCAGTCAACTATCTTCATGGAATTTAAAGCAACAGATAATACTAAAATTTAAATCCTTGAACAGTATATCCACATACTTAAAGCCAATTGATATCCAAAAAGAAAAATAATGCAAACAAGTAAATACAAACAACTGTAAATTTTACAAAATTCATAAGGATCTAATGCTTTTCTTACAAAAATAATCAAAGAACCACAGTTGCAAAATCTTTGTATCTACCCCAGCTTCACAAATGAGCTACTCTTGTGAAATTTGATGGGCTACACAGCAATCGAACATACAAAATATCACATTAAAACAAACTCACTACTGCTGCCATCATATAGGCATGGCTTAACATTTTGTTGGCATGTGACATATTCAAATATGAACAAGCAAAGTACAACAACATCGTGAACTTTATTTAACCAAGCTGAATTACAATGAACTTTTCCAGAACCCAATTCCTATCATTTTGTCTTTATCACTTATGTCTCAAACAAATCAATTTTTTTTACTTACACTTCCATAACTGAAAATCCGCTGTTAATATCAACGGAGGATGACAATTGTTGTTCCGGTTATATAATGTACAGAGTTAAACCAAACCAACAGGGGGTTATCACATAAACAGAATAACGTAGAGCATAGTATATATTGTCAATATTCCGGATTTAATCTTAAAGTAAACACCTCGACTGTTAATCAAATCGACACATAGTGAATTTTAAAGCTCCATTTATGAGTTATAACTTCATAACAAAATTAGATTCAGTATTAATAAGACAACTTTAACATAAAAGTCGAGCAAAAGAAAATATCATTCAGGACACCCAATATGCATATAAGTAACTCAGTAGCTCATTTTCATTAAAAATAGGTATAACAAGAGTTTTCTTGTGTTTACCTCTCTGCCGGAATAAAACAAACAGGGAACTCCAAACAAAGGCCAAACACTAAGACTGCTGCTCGTCTACAGATTCAGCAACATAAAAAAATGCAAACAAGCACCTATCACAGCTCCAAAATCAACTTGAATTTCCAGAAATTGCGGCAGAAGAAGTAGAAATCGGACGAGATTTAAAAATCTTTTGTGGTTTGACTTTATTTATTGTTTTTACTTTGTCTTTGCTTTCGAAATTCTTGAAATTTCCAGATTTCTGAATTTTTGGGAAGCCTAGCTTCTCGTGTTTTATGAGAGTGAGGAGTGAATGAGATAAGTGAGAGGAGATGGGTGGGGCGTGGCTGACTTCCAACAGGTTTGGATGATGTTTTTGGCGAGTTCGCCGGTTATGGCAGTGAGACAGCAACGAGAGAGAGAGATCTTTTTTGAGGGAGGTGGAAACGACTTGGGTCAATTTCTGCCGGTTTCCGGCGAGCTCATGGTGTGTGTGTGTGTGGGGGGGGTGTTCTTCTTAAAATTAGGTCTCCTTTTTCTCTGTTTTCGGGGTCGTTCATGAAGGTAAAGAAAAATAAGGAGGTCAGGGGGAGGGGGGGTTCTTTTCATCTGATTTTGGTCTCATGTCTATGTTGAGAAAATGAGGAAGTCGATGGGGGAAACGGTGCTGCTGGGATGATGGGGGGGATGATGGGGGTCTTGGGGATTAGGTCTTCTCCCGTATCCTTAGGTCTAGGATTATATTAATAGGTGAGTGGAAACAGGTCGGGCAGGCGGGTCGCGGGTATTTGGGTTGGGTAATTTGGGAGGAATTTGAGCTTGTGGGATAATTGGGCTTGCAACAATGGCCCAATCCGATTTAGCTTAGCAACCCTTTTCTTTTTTTATTAGCTTTTTGCAGAATTAGCCACTTTAGACTCAAATTTAATTTAAATCTATTTCATGGCTGGCCTATGTATTTATTTTACCTAATGATGGACTAGTACAACTAATTAATTAATTAACCTACAAATGCAATTTTGATTTTTAGAAGATGCATTCAACAATGTAACTAAATCCTAAAAATGCAGTTTAAAATCTACCATGCTATGAAGTCAAGGTTCGAACATTTTTTATGATTTTTATGATTTTTTTAAAACTATTAAACATGCATGGAATGCAACTAAATAAAGAAAAGTTCCTAAAATTCCTTAAAATTATTTTTTGATTATTTTTAGGAGTAATTTCCATGCGGGGCAAAATTTGGGTGATCACAGGTGGGATGTCTTTGAGAATCGTATCTTTGAACAATGTTTGTCCTTTGGGCGGACAGTAAACTTAGGGCTTTTTCAACCTTTGTGCCTGTATCCAAAGAAAAATTGTGAGTTCTGTAAATGGGGAAGGTTGGTTCGTATCCTCGCTGGCTTTGCTTGACTTGCACACTCGGTATGATGATCCTGTTCATATCCTCGGGGTAGCGTTTTCTAAGCAGAACTGTTATTTTAAAAATATGCATGATTTGTAAAGACATGGCACAAAATATATTTTTAAGAAATTTAGATGAACCGACGACAGTGACACGGTTCAAGACATTTCAACCTCTCGTGTTACGGAATTTTGAGGGTCCTCCTCAAAATTCTTCCCCAATTTGATGGGTTTGACGCTTCTGATTGTTGCACATTCGGCGATCGACTGAACTTGCTTCGGAATTTTGAGGGTCCTTCTCAAAATTCTGCCCCAGTTTCCAATTGCGGGGGAAATGAAATTTATATTGAATTGTGACCGAACCCATAGGGCTGCCAGTGTATTTCCTCTTAAACGGGAATCAGGTCAGGCGTAGTTCAATTTACATCATTGGTAGAAGCGTAAAGGATTACACATAGTAACGTTTAACTGCATCTGAATTGATTGGCTTTGGCTAGACTTCTCCGTCCATTTCTGCAAGTATAAGTGCCCCTCCTATCAATACTCTGTGAACCATATGCGGACCTTGCCAGTTGGGAGAGAATTTCCCTTTGACTTCGTCTTGATGTGGAAAGATTTTCTTCAACACTAGCTGCCCTGGTGTGAAATGTCTTGGATTGACTCTTTTGTTGAAAGCTCGAGTCATTCTATTCTGATAAAGTTGCCCGTGATATACTGCATTCATCCTTTTTCCGTCTATGAGGGCTAGTTGCTCATAACGACTCTTTACCCATTCTGCATCGCTAAGCTCGGCTTCTTGTGTGATTCTCAAGGAAGGAATCTCCACTTCAGCAGGAATAACAACTTTCGTACCATAGACCAATAAGTAAGGAGTTGCCCCAGTTGATGTGCGGACTGTGGTGCGATATCCCAGTAAAGCGAATGATAGCTTCTCGTGCCACTGCTTGTGTTTTTCTATCATCTTCCTCAATATCGTCTTGATGTTCTTGTTGGCGGCTTCTACAACTCCATTCATTTGAGGTCTATAGGCTGTGGAATTCTTGTGCTTGATTTTGAAAGTCTCGCACATGGCTTTCATCGGATCGCTGTTGAGATTGGACCCGTTGTCGGTGATGATTGATTCCGGAACTCCGAACCGACAAATAATACGATCGCGGACAAAGTCTGCCACGACCTACTTAGTCACTGCTTTGTAGATGTTGCTTCGACCCATTTAGTGAAATAATCAATTGCCACCAAGATGAACCTGTGTCCGTTGGAGGCGGTAGGCTCGATCGGTCCAATTACGTCCATTCCCCAGGCAGGGAACGGCCAAGGTGATCTTATTGCATTGAGTTCATTTGGAGGCACCTTTATCATATATGCATGTACCTGACATCGGTAGCATTTCCAAACATACTGGATGTAGTCTGTTTCCATGGTCATCCAGAAATAACTGGCCCTGAGTATCTTCTTTGCTAAGACAAAACCATTCATATGTGGGCCACAGGTCCCAACATGTATCTCCTAAAATAGCTTAGAGGATTCCTTTGCATCAACACATCTCAGTAATCCTAAATCGGGAGTTCTTCTGTACAGGGTTCCTCCGCTGTGGAAGAAATTGTTGGATAATCTCCGAAGTGTGCGTTTCTAAATGTGATTTTCAACCTCTAGGTAGTCTCCCTTTGCCAGGTACTCCTTGATGTCGTGGAACCACGACTTTCCATCTGCTTCCTCTTCAACATGGGCACAGTAGGCTGGCTGGCTATGGATCTTCACTGGAATAGGATCAATAAAATTCTTATCTGGATGCTGTATCATGGATGATAGAGTGGCCAATGCATCGACGAACTCGTTCATAATTCTGAGAACGTGCCAAAATTCCGTCTTTGTGAACCTCTTTATTAATTCCCGCACGTGGTGCAAATACATAAGTATCTTGGAATTCTTAGTAGCCTATTCTCCTTTCACCTGGTGTATTAGCAAGTCTGAGTCACAAATCACTAACAACTCTTGGACGTTCATGTCAATGGCCATGTTGAGCCCTAAGATACAGGCTTCATATTCCGCCATATTGTTGGTGCAGGAGAATCTGAGTTTAGCAGATACCGGGTAATGTTGACCAGTTTCTAATGTCAGGACAACTCCAATGCCGATTCCTTTGAAATTCACCGCTCCATCGAAGAACATTCTCCAACCGTCATAGGATTCTGCAATGTCTTCTCCTATGAATGACACTTCCTCATCGGGAAAATATATTTTCAAGGGTTCGTATTCTCCATCCACAGGGTTCTCAGCAAGATGGTTTGCTAATGCTTGTCCCTTGACTGCTTTCTGAGTCACATAGACAATGTCGAACTCATTTAGCAGGATTTTCCACTTGGCCAGCTAGCCAATGGGCATGGGCTTCTGAAAGATATTCTTCAAGGGATCCATCCTTGATATGAGATATGTTATGTAGTCACAGAAGTAATGTCTCAGCTTCTGTGCTACCTAGGTTAGAGCACAATAGGTACGTTCCAATAGAGAATACCGAGCCTCGTATGGAGTGAAATTCTTACTCAGATAATATATGGCATGCTATTTTCTCCCTGTCTCGTCGTGCTGCCCTAGAACGCAACCGAAAGCCCCATCTAATACTGCGAGGTAGAGTATCGAAGGTCTACCTGGCTCTGGCAGGACCAAGACTGGTGGCGTTGACAAGTACTTCTTGATTCTATCGAAGGCCTTTTGACAATCCTCGGTCCATTTGGTTGCAGCATTTTTTTCCAGCATCTTGAAGATCGGCTCACATACAACTGTAGACTGTGCTATGAACCAACTGATGTAGTTAAGGCGTCCCAGGAAACTCATAACATCTTTCTTGTTCCTTGGCGGTGGTAACTCTTGGATGGCTTTGACCTTTGACGGATCCAATTCTATCCCTCGGCGGCTGACAATGAACCCGAGCAATTTCCCAGCAGGAACCTCGAATGCACACTTTGCGAGGTTGTACTTTCGCAGTCTGTCGAAGAACTTTCTCAAATCTGCTATATGGTCTGTGGCTTTCTTGGACTTGATAATGACGTCGTCCACATATACCTCTATCTCTTTGTGTATCATATCGTGAAAGATAGTGGTCATAGCTCTCATATAGGTGGCCCCAGCATTCTTCAGGCCGAATGGCATCATCTTGTAAGAGTAAACTCCCCACGGCGTAATGACAACCATTTTCTCAGCATCTTCCTCATCCATCCAAATCTGATGGTATCCAGCGAAACAATCCACGAATGACTGAAGTTCATGCTTGGCGCAGTTGTCAATCAGGATGTGTATGTTTGGCAATGGGAAATCATCATTCGGGGCCCGGTTGAGATCCCGGTAGTCGACACAGACTCCGACCTTCCCATCTTTCTTTGGCACCGGCACGATGTTGGCTAATCATGTCGGATACTCCACTACCTTGAGAACCTTGGCGTTGATTTGCTTGGTAACTTCTTCCTTGATTTTCAAACTCATGTCAGGCTTGAACTTTCTGAGCTTTTGTTTTACCGGTGGACACATTGGATTGGTTGGTAATTTGTGAGCCACAATGGATATACTCAGACCAGTCATGTCATCGTACGACATGCGAAGCTATCCTCATATTCTTTCAAGAACTTTTTGTATTCCTCTTTCTCTGATGGTAACAAATGGATACTGATGCGAGTTTCTTTGACATTCCCTAAATCATCCAGGTTGACTACCTCAGTTTCGTCCAGGCTAGACTTAGGTCTGTTCTCAAAGTTCTCGAATTCTCTGACAATTTCATCAGGTATATCATCCTCTTCTTCCGAATAGATGCCCGTTTGTTGCGTTGCCTCGTTGCATGTCACAGTCATCGGTTCATCAAGACAAGTAATAGTAATGCTCTATAGATAAAGTAATGAGAGAAAATGATAATAATAAATATTGATTCACAAAACATAAACGTGCTTTTGATAAGTTGAATAAATGTTTTTAGAACATTTAATATCTTATTGCAGGAATGAAAAATGCGGAAAAGGAAATCATTTATAAAAAAACAATGAACAATGCTTGTTTAGCCTTGCTACCTCGGGACTCGTCGGGCCGTGGCGGTTCTGATAGTCCAATTCTTAAGAGATACTCCTATGCTCACGGCCCGGATGGAAGGGCCTTCCTCCTCATCCTCCTCAAAAGTGACGCAATAATCCATATCATCATCTTCCAGGAATAGATTTTTCCAAGCTGCTAGTGCTTCTTCTTCCTCTGACCCCCATATAATATCAACCTGCTGAAAGGTATGCTCCAGATGCGGTATTAGCTGCTCCAATGGGTAATAAGGACCACGCCAGGGTGGCGACCAATTCTTGAATTCTTCCCAAGTATATTTGTACCCTAGCCCAAAGGTAGTGCCATGGTACTTGAGCTGTATTGGCTTAGAGATCCCCTGAAGATTCTTGCCGAGCCCTTTACCTGGCTCGTATCCACTCAATTCAGTATGCTTGTGATCTTTCTATCCCACCATTTGTCTTTGCCTATTGCGTTTAACCGTTCGATATGGTGATAGGTTTCTCCACCCAGCCTTCTTCTACCTTCAACCATCGAGATAGTCTGGCGACTATAAATAGGATTGCTTCCGTCTCCGTGGATGATCACTTCTTGGTGGTTCCATTCAAACTTCACTACCTGGTGCAATGTTGACGCCACAGCCCCAGCGGCATGTATCCATGGCCGTCCTAATAATAGGTTGTAGGATGCAGATATATCTATCACCTGAAAATCAACTTCGAACCACGTAGGTCCCATTTGTAGACAAAGGCTGATTTCGCCGATGGTTGATCCCTGAGAACCATCGAAAGCTTTCACGTTCATAGACCTTTCTTTGATCTCGTACAATCCCTTGCCCAATTTCTTGAGCGTTGTCAATGGACAAATGTTGAGGATGGATCCCCCGTCAATCAGAATCCTGGTGATGAAGTAGTCCTCACACTGTACCATGATATGCAGTGCTTTGTTGTGACTTAGTCCCTCAGGTGGCAACTCGTCCTCGTGGAAAGTGATCTTATGACTCTCCAGCACTTGACCTACCATGTTGGCCATTTCCCCACTAGTGATGTTATTTGGCACATATGCTTCGTTCAACACTTTAATCAAAGAATTCCTGTGCGTCTCTGAATTCTGCAGCAATGACAGAATGGATATCTGGGCGGAAGTTTTGTTCAGCTGATCAACGACTGGGTATTCTTTGGCTTGCACCTTCCTCCAAAGGTCATCTGGGCCTGTCTCAATGATGGATGGCCTGTTGGAAGCCCGTTTAATTGATTCAGCCAAGTGTTCGGGTGTATAGACCCTGCCGGTCCTTGTCATTCCCTGTGCATCAGTAGCTTCTTTGATCTTGACCTTGCCTTTCCTTCTTGCCTAGGCTACATAATCCCATGGTACGACATTGGTGTAGAAAGGTAGCGTGGTTGACACTGCCACTGTGATTGGTGCAGCTATCTTTACCTCGAACAGAACAGGTGCCTTAACAGGTGGCATAACCACAACCTCAAATGGTGCAGGCGCATTCGAAGGTGGCATAACTTCGACCTCAACTGGCGCAGGTGCCTTTGCAGGTGGTGCTGCTTCAAACTCAAAAGGTACTGGCGCAGCTATCTCGGCATCTCCAGATGATTGAATCTGGACTATGATAGGGTTAAGGGTGACATCTGGCTTCTTTAGGTCATCACCTTCTATGATCAACCCGATCGACCCCTCTTGATCCCAATCTTCTTCTACCTCGATCATGTTGATGCCTCCTCCTTTGTGGTCTGGGAGTGGATTATTGTGGACATTGGGAGTGGATTCCCTTGCTATAATGACCTTGTTATCAATCAAATACTATATCTTATCTTTCAGCGAGTGACATTCATCAATCGTGTGTCCTTTCATGTCGGAATGGTATGCACATGCTTTATTTGGATTAACCTATTGAGAGGGATTCTTAGGGTTGGCAGCAGGGATGTGAGTGACATAACCAGCAACTTTCAGTTTTTCGTACAGCTGGTCAATAGGTTCAGCAAAGGCAATGTATTGTTTAGGAGGTCTGCGATCAAAGTTGGGTCGAGGTCTAGGAAAATTTTGGCGAGCAGGGGGTGACTGAAAGTGGGATGGTTGAGAGTTATAGGCATGGTAAACAGGATCGAGCTGGGATTATCTGGGAGATTGCGGGCTAGGAATATCTGGTAGATTGCGGCTGGTAAGTAGGTGGGGGAGAGGACTGATATGTTGGTGGAGGTGCTGACTGGTATGTGGGTGAGGGCGCTTGGTATGAAGGTGCTGGCTGATATGTGAGTGGAGGTGTTTGATAGGTTTTATATTTCAGTGGGGATTTGGTTCTCTGTGCAACCATCACGGCTCCTACATCCCTCTTCTTGGACACACCACCTGACTGTAGGGCTTTATTTATAGCTTGTAAGGCTTCAAAGTTGGTGACCATTCCGCTTTTGATTCCCTCCTCAATTCTCTCACCCAGCTTGATAATATCAGAGAATTTATGGTTCTCAATCACCATCAGCCTCTCGTAATACTATGGATCCTGGGCTCGGACAAAGAACTTATTCATTTGTTCTATGTCTAAGGTGGGCCTGACCTTAGCTGCTTCAGATCTCCAGCGAGTAGCATACTCGTGAAAAGTTTCCGTGGGCTTCTTCTTAAGATTCTGAATGTAGAACACATCCGGAGCATTCTCCGTATTAAACCTGAACCGGTCCATGAAGTCTGACGCCATGCCCACCCAATTTGACCACTTCTTGGGGTCTTGGCTGATGTACCAAGATAAAACGTCTGTCGCGAGGCTCCTCATAAACAACTTCATGCGAATCTTTTCGTCTTTTCCTACTCCAACCAGTTTATCACAGTAGGTCCTTAGATGGACCCTCGGATCACCTGGACCATCGAACATCTCGAACATAGGAGGTTTGTACCCCTCGGACAGTTCGACATCGGGCTATATGCAGAGGTCTTCATAGTTCATCCCTTCAACTCCTTTGCTTCCTTCAACACCTTTAACTCGGTTGGTTAGCTTCTTGAGTTCCTCAGCCAGGTTCTTGATAAGAAAATCCTTTTTACTGGATTCAAGTGTGTATGAAGTGGGTTGGGTGGAGTATGGCATAGTCTCCACGTAGATGGGGTTGTTGTGATGGACTGGTGCCTGGGTGTAAAGGTGGTCATTTGTGGAGTTTTGCGGTTCAGGGATAATCATCGGGGTGTTTCTCGGAGCGTGGCAGGTGTTGTGCTGGTGCTGTGGTGGGATAGTTTGATTTTTCGGTGGAGTTATGTGATGATGAGTGGTGGGAGGATTTTGCTTGTTTGGGGTGTTTTAAGGAGGTATGGGATTCTGAGTGACATCAGGGACACTGAGTGATAAGGATAGGTTCGCCAAATTCTGGACTTGCTCAAGCTCCCCTTGGAGCTTCACCAACCTTTGCTCTAGCTGTAACATAGCCTCGTTCTGAACCTGAGTACCTTGATTGTCAGGATCCTCTGTTCGTTCAACCAGCATTGTGTTTTCTTTCCTGATGTTGCTTGAATCTTCCATTTTGCCTTTGCCTTTTCCTTTAGGAGTACTAGGAGGAGGAGAAGGCGGAGGGCCCCTGGATCTTGTGTAGTATGATGATGATGCCAGAGTGCACGAACCAACCTTTGGGGAGGGGAATAATAAAAAGAAAGAAAACAAAAACAAAAACAAAAAAGGTAGCCAAGTTAGCGAGGATTATGAAAAGTATTCCAGTATTTAAACACATAGTGCGGGAATATAAAGTGCATCCTAATTTGGGAGCCTCGTTGTGCCCGAGGTAGGCCTAACGATAAATTAATTTGGAGAAATTGGATGCCAAAATACCTCATTTCATTAATGTAAAAATAGACGAACCCAAAACGACACTGAAAATAGTAAGCAAAAAATAAAGTCACTAATGGCACTTGGCCTTGTTACATTGATAAAAGCAATAAAAAAAAGAGAAACCTAGGCCACTTGGTCCCAGAAGGACCTTCCCCAGATTCGGCATCCTTGATCCCATCGAACAGGCTCCCCAGCTCGCGAAGTCCCAGCAGTAGGTATGCTCTGGTCAGGTGTCCTCCTTCATTTCCCTCAGCTTTCTGACAGTCTTCAACTCTCTTGATGATCTTACCCTCCAGCTCCACTATGCCTCGCTCCAAGTATTCCAACTTTTTTTTGGAACGGATGGCCATGTCTTTCCACTCTTCAATCAATTTCTTGTTGGTTTCATGTATCTCACGGTGTTTGTTCTCACATTCACGGATCCTCTTGCGCAACTGATTATACTTGATCTGAGCCTCGGCACTTTCGTCTATGATTCTGTGACCTCGGCTGATTCTCGGCCTTACCGTTCCATGCAAGTCACCTTCCAACCACGATGGATAAAGAGATGCGCACCCAGCATGGTACCTGTCGGGTTCAATAGTATCCTTTTCCAAGATGATCTTGCAGTGCCACATGTGTTGGGCCTGGCACTTGTAGGATATGTCATCGTCCTGGAAATCGGCGCGGGAGTGTCTCATCTTGTCGACCCTTGGTACAATTTGCTTTTTGCCTACTTGTCTCATAACCCGGAAGGGAACGTAAGGATATATTCCTCTCAGCCCGATTAGCACCAAGTGCGGTGCATCCCTGGACCTGACGATGAATTCGTCCGTTGGAAACCACTCGAACATCCACTGTACCTGCTCTTCAGTCAGATTATCAAAGAACTCCACCCATTCCTTGGCAGTCTATGGTTGGGCAAACCTGTCGGGAATATACGTCATTCGCTTGGGGTGATGGAAAGAAATGTTATCATTCCAAGCCCTTCGCGGAAATTCTTGGTGATATTGGCCTTTTGGAAATGTTCTAAGAGCCACAGTTGTAGCAACAAGTTGCAACCCTCGAAATGTTTAGCTCTTCTTTGACAACGTTCTAGAGATCGGTAAATGTCTGCGATGATCATTGGGACAATGCTGAAAGTTTGCCCGTCAATTCCCTCCATTAAAGTCTTGGTTACCATAGCTAACCTAGTGTGGATCCTTTCTTTCTTTGTTGGAAATACGACCAACCCCAGGAAGCACAAAATGAAGACAAATACCCTATGGTGAATATGTCCCATTGATGTAATGGCAAATTCGTCATGGTAGGTATGATATGATTTGTTGTGGCCGTACCTTTCATACAAGTACTCAAAAGGGATGTACGACTTCTTCAGACACTCTAACTTTGCATTCTTCTTTAGACCCATCATTTTCAAAAAACTCTTGCCTGTGCGGTTCTCAGGCACTAATAGCCCAGGAGTCTCCCAGACTAACCCGGCCAGTCCTCCTATTTCTTCTAGCAACAGTGTCATCTCAATGTTTCCGAAGCGGAAAACTGCTCTTTCACAATCCTAGAATAGAGTGGCAGCCTCAATTAGCATGTTGTTGGGTTGAATGTCTAGGAGAGATGGCAGATTACCCAGGTATTTTTGTACATGCTTCTTATCGCTAGAGTGAAGAAGATCCTCCCACCAATTTAGGAGTTTCGGGTGGATATTGCTGACCATGCCGAATCTAGGGACTTCCTGCCTCATATTTATGCAAGACAAAATGGTTAGGCCCTTACCCCCACCAGGATCGACTATTCATACACTTATTATTAGCATACACACATTTAGTTCTCCAAATAAATGCACAGATCGTGATTGCGTCCGTTGGGATTATGAAAAACCCGATGGACTTTTGGATAAAGCTGTCTTAAAGGATTATTGTGCGGACAACACACTAACCCGGCTAGGTTTGACCATGATGCATGTATAGTTTAACAGAGTAAGGTTTCTATGGAGTATTATACTGGTACCCTTGAGCGGTCAACTCAAGAGGGAAGGCACGGAACCGTCGACTACACCGCTGATCGACTAGTTTTACCGCAAATAAGCCTTTCCAAATTTAGGGGTGATATAAAATAGGAAGGGCGCAACCACTCATCAAGCGTTGCTATAGGATTTGTTTTGGCACGAGTGGAATATGATGTTGAGCATGATGATGCAACAATAAATGAGAAATGAAAGCACGTTGCCATGTATTTGCACGTTATGAAAGCGGTAAATACAACAGTTATAATTTAAAGCTATCACAAAGGAAAACAAAGAAACGTCAGTTTTGATTTTGAAAGAATAAATACCTGAAAGAAATAGACAATTAATTGCACATAAAAGGAAAAGGGAAAGGTCGCATGTATTAAAAAATAAAAGACAAGTTCACAAAGCAATTTAAAAATGGTAAAAGTTTAGGATTTCCTCAACAGAGTCGCCATGCTGTCGCGCCCCCCTTTTTCAACTCCTCCTTTCGGATTAGTCGGGGTCTTGACATTATTGGGACAACTCGTTGCCTTTATGGAAAGGGGTATGCAAGGATTCTAAGAGTCGCCACCTAACTAATTAAGGTGCATTAGGGCACCTACTAAGGGGTCATTTACAAACAAGATTTAGATAACTAGAGAAAGGGTAATGGCTTGAACTTACTCCAAGTGGAAGGTGTTAGGCACCCAGAGTCCACAACTGTGGTTCCCGACCAAACAACTTTGTGAATTTGAGCAAGTAGCAAATATACAATTAAAGTTTAAAAGAGTTTTGAAAGATTCGCAGTCTAGGCACACATGTGTTACAAAAGTTTTGAAACAATGTTTAATATCTAAGTACAAAAGTTTTAATATATAAACAAGGTTTTGAAAGAATTATAATCTGAACACGTATATAAAGGATAGGGGAGTCCTAGGTTAATTATCCTATAGGATCAGATCAGTACAATACCGGTAATCACTCCTCAAAGAGGGGCTACGCGTGGTATTAGCGCACCGGTCATCATATTCCATATCTAGCATTTCCACCCCTTAGCGGTTATTAAAGCGACTGTTGGTCAGGGACCTCTATTGCGTGCTGTTTCCCGTCCCTTCCTAATGGCCCTGGAGGAGTTTAGGACCTCTACCTATAGGGGCAGTTCTAGGCATACCCTCAGGTTTAAAGGAAAAATACTAAGGCGACAAGAAAAACATATAGGACTCCAGCAAATAGGAACATGGAAGAGCAAATAAGAGCCTCAAATTTACCTCCACAGATAACGCACATAAACAACACGACTCAAACACAAATAAGGGCAGTATTTTAAATAGGGACCTAGGACATGGTGTCTAGGCGAACATCAGGATACAACAGATATGCAAACTTGTTTTTTTTATAGCTCAGAGGCGGGCCCTAATCAGTCTGCCTACTGATTTTAAAGCCTGTTAAGCATTAAGAAACACGCACAAGAGGGGGCAGATTTCCAATTTTTAGCAATTTAATCACCTAAGGCTTGCCTAGGCGAGGGACAGTGTATACTAATTACCAGAATTATTAAGGAGAACTGTTGTAAATTGTTACCAAAACATGTTGTTCTAAGTGTTGCAAAACACAGAATTATTGCCAGTTGTTTAGAAAACAGAGTGAAGCTGTTTTTATACCTTTTCCATGCATCAGTAGTTAAGCTAGGTATAATTGAACGAATAAGATCCTATAACATGATATCTAATGCACAAGTAGATATGTAGAATGATGCATATGTAGAATTCCTAAAAAACAGGTTGTTTAAATGCACAATAATCACAACATTAGGCATGGTTTCAGGACATACACAGGTGATAGTTCGTTAATGTTGTTTATCCTAGAATAGGATATCTAAGTGTGCATGACAGGGTAATAGCATGATGAGACATGATTGCATGAGCAATGATCCATATTAATATGCTTACCCTAGAACAAGATGCCTAAGTGATAAGCGATAGTACTGAAATAAGATGCCGAAACAGTGTTCATAAAGCCTAAAGAGCATGATTTCTAATGCATGATATGCTTTGCACATGTTAATCCTAAACATGAGTTCTATTGCGCAAATAGGAAATGTAAACCTAAGGACATGATTTCTACCCTTTGGCATGCATAGTTACCCTTTCCCTTTTCACTATCCGTCCCCAATAGTTATTTACAAATAATTATTACAGACCATTTGCATGAATTACATAAATGAATAAGGAAAAGAAGGAGTTATACTATAGGGATCCTACCAATAGGCCCAGGATCTCCAGAATTCTCAATGCCAACAATGTTTCACAACCTTTCATATAATCCGGGTGCGTCAGAGTTCCCCAAGGACCTCAAGAGTTCCCGGGCAATGCTCACACCCATATTTTCATAACCATAATGAGTAAGTGCAGTGTGAAAAGTCCATCTCTAATGCATCAGAGTTCAGAGGGATCTCATAGGGATCCCAAAGTAGTCATACATTAGAGGGGCAAAACTTAGGTATCTAAGAGTAAAGTGAGAGTGCTTGACATAGTTTTGAAAAGATTAAGTAGGAAAACAACTTTGAAAATAGACTGGTTTGAAATAAGCTTTGAAGAACAAGAGAAGAGTTTTACTTTAGTGAAAACAGTTTGAAAGGAGAGAGGGTAAGACAATTAGAGTCTCAGGATCAAAACAACACACATAAAATAAGAAACAAGGACCAGAACAAGTTTAACAATCACAAGCAGAGAAACGAGGGATTGAGGACAAGTATGAAGCATATAAGAGCAGGTACGCAGTAAGCAAAGTGACACATAAGTTCAAAATCAAGGAAGTCCTAAAAGGGTAAAGTACAACAGGACTACAGGGAAACTATACATCATCATATAGCACAAATTGTTGTATGACATGAGTCTAAAGAAAGCATAAAGATAGCAAAATCATATTGAAATATGCCAAAAAGGGGTAAATATGCTGAGGGGGATACATAACATGTAAGATGGAATCAGTACAAGCAAGTTAAATACAAAAATCACAGCAAAACCATAAGTAGAAGCATATAAAAAACAGGATAAATTGAAGCACTATGAGAAACATATTGTTTTTTTTAACTTAAATTGTAATTAGGACATACCAGATAGGAGATGACAAACACATGATGAAGAATAAGAGAGTAGAATGATGGCTTGCAGCCGACTGATGATAGCAAGTAATCAGAAGAGGATCAAAAGAGAGTATGTGTGTGTGTAAGAGAGAGAGTTTGAACAATGTCTGTTCGTGTGTTGTGCTAATGAGAGAGTAGAGTATATATAGTTTTGAAAATAGGCAGAGAATATGGTAAAGTCTATAGTCAAGTAGTAAAATAAGGAATCAGAATCAATCAACACAAAATCAGTTTAAGTGCTTCCCCTAATTAAGGGGTTAGATTTCAAACGGTAATAAACATGTTATTAATAAGGTAATTTCAACATAGTAAAAGTAAGAGACATGTGATCAATAAGGAAAGACATCATATGAGGCACATAAGGAAATAAATTTCAGCATACTAAAAGTATATGGCATGTAATAGATGCCAAGTTCAGAATACCAATTAAGGAAGGGCTTAGGAATCAACTTGACAGCAAAAGTATTCATAAGAATAGGCAGGGAATAATTTAATTCCTGAAACCAGTAAGAAAAACCTTGAGTGAGATTCCAATCACAGGGAATCAACATCAATTAGGGAAAACATCACAAATTTAAGGAAATACTCAGAATCAGTTAGAGAACAGTACTGATCACACAAACTTAGGCGGAATGAGCACTTATTAGGCAAAATCGGAAACCCTAATCATATAGGACACAACAAATAATTAAAGGACTTAACAGAATACCCATGGTATAGTCGACAGGACAAGGATGCTAACATCATAGTAGCAAGAATCTCGCAGAAAATAATAGCAATTAGAGGAGATAACAAAACAAGCACAGTATGAGCGGAAAAACAAAAATCAGCAGGTCTAATAAGCAAAACAATAGGGTAAAATCATAGAGACTTGAGAAGCTCATGAGAATAAAACACATGCACAGATTAATCAAATGTATAATACTTTAGAATGTAGGATTGAAACCGAAAACCTAGGGTTCTTAGCAAAAATAAATCAGACCAAAAGGGAAAAGGTTTAAATAACGATAAACATGATGAAATCATATGATAATGCTAGAAATTAGAAAAGAAAGCTATCTTAAAAGGGGTTTCAGGAACCCTAGTTTGGTAGACGAAGAATCGTTTTAGGAAAAATGAAAAATCTTTGAAGAAAACATTAAAAGAACTCATAATATGTATACATCTGTTACAGATCTAGAAGAAACGTGAGTTTTAGAAGTTAGGGTTTCAAAGGGAGAACCCAGAAAGAAGGAGAAGTAACTCAAAATCACTGGTGTTAACCGGAAAGTGGTAAGATCTTACTCGGACGGCCATGGATGGCCGGAATAATGGCATGAGATCATAGGAGGTGAGTGAACCGCCTCTGGTTCACTTGAGGGCTTCAAGAGCACTGACACACGTTAAGGAGGGAGCCATGAGGTTGTGGGTGGTGAAACCACCATGCTTTCCGGCAAGGCGACGACCGGAGAAGGGGCTAGGTTTAGCAGAGGGAGTCGAAGAGATGAGAGAGATGAGACGGCAGAAGGTGAGGGGGAAATGAGAAGGGGGGAAAGGGTAGTCTTTAGGTTTATTTTAGGAAATGGGGATCGAGATTAATTCCGGATTGGGCCGGGTAATTTAGGAATTGGGCTTGGGGGTATGTTGGGTTATTTAATTGGGTTAGGGATTAGGCTAATTTTGGGCTAAAATTGAAATAAAAAGGGGCTAGCTGTTAAATACCTAATTAAATTAGATAAACAATTTATAAAAATAGCTAATAATTGTATAAAATGAAATTGATGCTTAGAAAATAAATTAAAATGATTAATTAGTATTTAAAATATAAAATGGCTAATTATTGGATAAAAACAGTATAAAATATATGATTAGGCTATAATTGCAAAGTTATTGCGATTGTAGCCAAAGAGTACCAATTTGGCTAATTGTGAAATAATTTAGTTTTAATATGACAAAAAATAATACATTAAATCAAGAAATATTTTTGAAATCATTTGTAATGCGATTTTGTAATTAATTATTGGAAATGAAATGCTGGATAAATTAAAATAAATTAGTAAAAATATGGAAAATATTATAGAAAAATATCAATTGCTATGAAAGCATGATTTTGAAGGTATATATGCAAATTAAAAATATTGTGAGGAGAAATTGGGTATCAACACTCGCATCTGCGATCGATCCACCGCAGACGCGACCGAGCACCTGCGTTTACCAACCCGAAGAAGCGAACTCCTGATCATGTAAGAACTTGCAGAAGCAGAGATAAGTGGGGATTTTGACTGCTTATTAGCACCTTTTAGGTTTTGTTTTAGTCCGAAAGTATTGAACTGTTTTCCAGAAACTAATGAAATTGTGAAAAATTGCAGGAATACTGGAATTTTGGTCTCCCGAGATAAAATCCGACTCAAAAAGGGTTGTTCCAAAGCAAAAGGCAATAAAGGGCACAACACAAATGTGCGGTCAGCAGAAGGAATTCTACGGCTGTAGAAGAAATTGCAGACCGCAGAATTGCTTATGCGACTGCATACCAAGAAGAAAGATTTAGTAGAACTTTCAGCAATGTGCTGACCGCACATGAATTGTGCGACCGCAGAATTGGGTTAAGAGTCAAAGATCAGAGAGTATGAAAAAAGGACAAGTCCAGAAGCCTTTGTGAATTGCGGACTGCACAAAAATTGTGTGGCCACAGAAGATTTCCTCACGACCGTAGTCCAGAAATGTGTGACCGCAAGATAGCCTCGCGGTCGCGGTTTGGAAATGTGCGGACGAGAAGATTGCCTCGCGACCGCAGTTCAGAAGATTACTCACTAGGTTCATTAGCAATAGATAATTAAATAAATCTAGGAAGGATTAGCATTTATGAAAATCAAGAAGACATGGAATATCAAGTATATGAACTACAATCTACCCGCAAGTGTCAATAACAATTATAATAAAAGTCCCAAGTTCCTTCCACATAGAATAATTTATTTGATAATAATAATAATAGGACTCTCAGTCACATACATAGCATATAGTATGCCGAGGCGTACGACCGAAGCAACGCAAAAATAAATGTGCATTGCCGAGGGTCGAACGGCTCGAACCATAGATGCATCTATTACCCCGCTCGCGAATCGATCATGCGATGCAGTTGACATAATTATAAGGCTACCCCTCTCACGAATCATACATGCGACACGAGTGCTCGTATACATACACAGAATTATCAGGTAATTCAGGAATTTATCATGGATTATACTTGAAAACAGAGATTTACGCATTTAAACTTACTCATAACTTCCTAATATCTTCATGCCAATTTCGAAGATAATAATCAACTAGGAGCACATGTAAAGATACAGGTAAGGCACATGAAGGCATGCTTGTGAATCCTAAATTCTACCCGACATAACATAGTAGTAGCTACTCACGGACTCTCGTCACCTTGCGCGTGCGTACTCCCCCCCCCCCACCCCCGCCCCACCACCCCACAAC
>ML252788.1:0-25308 GCA_005239495.1 Nicotiana undulata | reverse complement strand
CTCCCCCCCCCCCCCCCCCGCAAATAAGGATAATTCAATCATTTACATTTAACTATGGGGACAATTCCCTATTACAAGGTTGGAAAGGAGACTCACCTCGTGTCGAACCTACTTCTCGGACCAAGAACGCGCCTGAAATTCCAAACTCTACACCCGAGGACTCGAAACTAGCCAAAAATTATACAAATATATCAATTCATGCTCAAGGTATGGAAATTCTCCTACTTATTTAGTAAATTCATCATTCTTGAAGAAATCCCAAAATTCACCCTCGGGCCCACATGCTCGGATTCCGGAAATTTTCGAAGAAAACACTCACCCATAACCTAAGGATCATTAATATATGATTTTTGTATGATTTCATGGCAAATTTCTTGGTAATTCCCACATTTTTCATAAAACCTAGGTTTTTACCCTAACCCATGATGTTCCATTAATTTGTGTGTTAATCTACCTAAAAGTTCAAGTATTCAACTTAATTCATAGAAGAAATTACTTACCTCTCAATTGCTAGGTGAAATTCTCTCTTTGAAAGCTCCCAAAATCGCCTATGGTGAAGAAGAAATGGTGAAAAATGACTAAGTCCCGTGTTTAAAAGAGCTTACTGCCTTCAGTGATCTCGCACCTGCGGCTCGAGGACCGCACCTGCGAGCCAAGGCTCGCACCTGCAGAAGTGGCCCAGAAGGCCTGGGATCGCACCTGCGGAGGGAGGCCCGCACCTGCGGGATCATGTCCGCACCTGCGATAAAGGACCTTCTCACCTGGGGCCGCACCTGCGAGGCCTGGACCGCATGAGCAGTCTCGCACCTGCGACTGGGCAACCGCACCTGCGGTCACACCAGTTCAGGTGCACCAACAGTTAAGGCTGCTGGTTTTTGGCCTCGTTTGGTGCCCGAGAGGCACTTGGGCCCACCCGAGCCCCCGTCCAAAAATACCAACAAGTCCTAAATCATATTACGGACTCGCTCGAGCCTTCGGAACACCCGAAAACAACGCTAAAACTCAAAATCACCCCTCAAAACCCCTTAGAATCAAACTTAAGAGCTTTAAGTTCTTGAATTCGGTTTCAATGTGCCAAACCAACCTATAGTACTCAGAATGACACCAAATTTTGCAAGCAAGTCATAAATGACATAACAGAACTATTCCCGGTCTCGAAATTCCATTCGGACCTCGATAGCACAAAAACACGTTCCAAACCAAATTATGAACTTAAGGAAACTCTATTTCGTTATTTGGCGTCGAAACGCTCCCGGGTCATCCAAATCCCATTCCGGACATACGCACAAGTCCGAAATCATCATACGAAGCTACTGAAACCGTTGAAACTCGATTCCGAGGTCGTTTACTCAGAATGTTGACTGAAGTCAAACTTGGCCTTAAAAGCCAACCTTAAGGAACCAAGTGCTCCTATACTGCTCTAATCACTTCTGAATCCCGAACCACCCGTCCCCGCAAGTTATAAATAACTATAAGACGCTACAGGAAGTCTTATTTAGGGGAACAGGGTCCGATTATGCAAAATAACCGGTCGGATCGTTACACTTTGATCTTCTCTGATTGATTCCTTCAATCTCGAACGTGTTTCATGAGTTCCTACACATAGAACAAATATATTATTTTCATCATTAAAATCAAATCTAACAACACGAACCATAGATACATCTATTGTATTACCGAGGCGAACGACCTTCTCCCATGAGAGTGTGGTACATGATCTTGACGATGCGAACGACCCGATCCCATCATAACCTGTGCACTGCCGAGGGTCGAACATCACGAACCATAGATGTATCTATCCTGCCGAGGCGAACGACTTGATCCCATTAGAAGAAGAAGCTTTGACGGATCCTCGACCCCACTCACGAAGGAACATGTGAGTTATAAGGTGCTTTGAGGAAACCTTTCGATGAGAAACCTGCCGAGGCGGGAGAAATTTGTAACAGGAGTACAATTATTCCGCGACTAATCATGAAACTCGTCAAATCTCTACAATAGAAAGTCTATTACTCTACGTCCGTCTAGTCTCAAGTAGTAGTGCGAAGTAAAAGAATTTAATAAGCAAGAGATAACCCAAATAATATAGTTATAGCATGACAAGAACTTGAGTATACCCGGACAATAACATGAATGTAGCTACGTACAGACTCTCGTCACCTCGTGTGTATGTAGTCCCCGCAACAAGTAACCCATATCAATTACAACACCTAGGGGTAGTTTCCCCCTCATAGAGTTAGACAGGAGACTTACCTCGCTCCGAAGTTCCATAACCGGCTCCAACGCCTCTCTAACACCTCAAACAGGTGCCCGTCTCTCCAAAACTAGTCAAGCAATGTGCAAACAATAAAAATATACTCTAATACTCATAATAAATCAATTTATATCAATTCCCAACTCCGCTCGAAAAGTCAATAAAGTAAACCCTCGGGCCCACGTTCCCATATTTTGAAAATGATTGAAAATAAATATTACCAATAACTCATATGGTCTATATCAAGAAAATCATCCAATTTCGTCCATGAATCGACCCTCAAATCAAGGATTTACCATTTCTCAATATTGGGGGCTCAAAATCTCAATTTCTACAATCCAAACACGGATAAGAGTAATAACCAACGGAAATAATCATGGATAAACATCAAAATATAGTTTAGATATTTACCCCTTGTTGATACGATAACAACGCCACGAAAATCACCTCAAATGGAGCTCTAGAATTGAAGATATGCCAAAATACTAAAATTCTCGGTTTAAAACACTGTCCAAGCGATTTTTCTTCTTCGTGTTCGCGGAAACCTTCGCGTTCGCGAAGAGTTATTCTTCACATTTACCGGTCAACCCAAACTTCCTTCTTTGCGCTCGTAGGACTTCCCTCGCGTTCGCGAAGAACAAAGTCCGCATCAGAAACCAGCAATCTCTTCCGACACGGAAATGGGGATAACTCTCTCATAGGACATTAGAATTCGGTGATTCTTGTTGCTATGACTCTGTAATTACGATACGAATCTAATGGTTCGCAATCGCAAATCAAAGGTCGTTTCAATATGGTACCCTTTATTTCCAAAGAAACGACGTTGAAACATCAAATAAGAGCACGACACAACCCAAACACATTCGAAATAGGACCCCGTCCAATCACAGTGAACCACTCCATAACATAACACGGACCTGCTCGAGTCCTCAAATCATACCAAATAACATCAAAACTACGAATTGCGCATCGATTCAAGCTTAATGAACTATTGAACTTCTAACTTCCACATATGATGCCGAAACCTATCAAATCACGTTCGATTGACCTTTTGCACCCAAGTCATATTTGACATTACGGACCTACTCCAACTTTCAGAATCGGAATCAGACCCTGATATCAAAAAGCCCACTACCGGCCAAACTTTCAAAAACCTCCAACTTTCAACTTTGACCCCAAAATAACCTACAGACCTCCAAATCCACATCTAGACGCGCTCCTAAGACGAGAATCACCATACGGAGCTATTCCTAGGCTCGAAATTCCAAACGGACATCGATAACAATAAAATACACATCAACCCAAGTTTATGAAATTATTCCAAAATGTCAACTTCCACAATAGGCGCCGAAACGCTCCTAGGTCATCCAATATCCGATCCTGACACACGCCCAAGTCCAAAATCATCATATGAACCTGTTGGAACCTTCAAATCCCGATTCTGAGATCGTCTACTCAAAAGTCAAACCATAGTCAATTCCTCCAACTTAAAGCTTCTGAAATTAGAATTTTCTTTCCAAATCAACTCTGAATTTCCCAAAATTCAATTCTGATCACATGTACAAGTCATAATACATGAAGTTAAGTTACTCATGGCCTCACACCGCCGAACGAGAGCTTAAAACGATCGATCGAGTCGTTACATTCTCTCCCACCTTAACATATGTTTGTCCTCGAACGTGCTAAGAACTGCTCTGAAGTTGTCCAAAATCACTATTTAACACCTCGTGCACCTACCCATGCCACCACAACCCAGTTGAGCACATTAGATCGAGCCAGACTGAAAATCCTTCCCGCTACCTTAGCTAGAAAGCTTTAGAGACAAATTCCAACATCCAAAGTTTCTCCACGGTACCAGATTCTAACTAACGAACACCGTAGTAATCACCAGACACTGAACCCAACGAGACCATGCTCCTCCGCTGAAATCACACCATGCACCACATATCTCATTTTCCCAAAGCAATCTCCCCCAAGCACAACGACTGAAATTTCCACTCACCCGAAGCCCGTAGTATACCTCATAACATATATAAGACCTGTTCCAACTCTCGCAATAATGCCACGACAGAAGAGATTTGTAGAAAATCATAACCATCTGCTGAATCACAAATCATGGAGCCTCTCCTACTGACCAGAAGCATTACTTCATTCTGAACTAGACAACGATATTTGCTCTTTAATATACCTTATATAAATCTGATCTCACTGATCACAGGTCCAATAATCTTGTCTCATCCAGTACAAGATGTTCAGGAAATAAGCCACCTTAGACACTACCAAATGTCTAATATGATGACACAATGTGCAACAAGCTAAAAACTCGAATGTGATACATAAGAAAAAAGGAACTCCGGAAAGAACTACTCAACCCACGTAACTAATTAAACAACCAAAAATATGTTATGAACCTTCCTCAGAAAATGAGAAACAAAACACACAAGAATAGATAGAGGGAACTGTATCACACTGCTGCGGCGTGTAACCCGATCCACACATGACACCGTTGCGGCGTGCAACCCAATCCAACCATGATACCCATGGCGGCGTGCCACCAGATCCTAACATAATAATCTATAAGTAAATACCTACCGAGCTAGATGTCTCATACCTACGAAATACCCGAATGTCGACCACAAGCATGCCAAGTGTGTAACATCATCCCTGGGGATATATATAGCGCCATATGTTACAAAACTCAAGCACGACTAAGTTGCAATAAATGACATACATCTCGAGAGCCACCCTACTCTCACAACACCACAAACTACATGGGATCTCGATACGAGTGCGAATAGTTATATTGTCTCACAACCCACATGGCACAATAGAGATTACACAGAATAGGTGACGACAGAAATAACATCCAAGGCCCGAAGACCCCTCCGTAAGCAACGCTATACTGAAATGAACACATCTGGCTTGATATAGAGCGCACATTCACATCTAGATACATCCATGGACCTCAAGCCGATTTTGATCATACCGCACTAGGCTAATAACCTTCCAAGGATCCACAACAACCCTATTCATGACACATAAGAACAACCGTCCAATTCGGAACAAACTTCCACAGTTCACAACCAAATGAATAGAGCGTCTCCCAGGCCTAAGCTCTCACATTAGCGATAGTACCATAATCTCCATACTTAGTTTCAATCTTCAATCAATCAAGAGACTACATGTCACACTTATATAATCTTCCCGTGGGATACAATCCCACGACCTTCCGCACCAGGTAAACAAGTCTGCACATCCATACCACCGGCCATACAATGCAGTACAACGAATTGAGAATCCGCAAATTAGTACACAAAGCCTCTTACACAGGACACCGATCTCAGGTGACACTAAAGACAATACCAGCTTACTTTAAACATCTGAATTCTTTCCTGCTCATCCAAGCTCGTAACATTCTTTTCTACACCGGACCGCAACCTTGATCCTCAACTTCCAATTCCCATGTCGCTCACTGCACCTAACACACCAGTACGCGAGAGTACAATAATTCCATCATAACTCCTGAACCACTAATAGAATAAATACTCCATCATATAGAAACCTTTCACTTAACTCATTTCAGGAAAACCATTGCAACTCACGACTGAATTCTCATAACCACAAAAAATACAATCCTCAAGTAATGGTCTAAACTACCATAACTCTTCCGGGATCCATCTACACATAACATGCCATTATAATCGAATACCTCCAAACAAATCAAATTACAATGGCCATCAAGCCTCGCAAGTACCGCCACAAATCACCTGTATAACTTAACACGCTGAAGGAATTGATCATTGCCACCAACATGTTGATTCAACCATTGCTAACGAAACCAACTTATTCTAATATACTCTGGACTTGACTTAGAAATAATAATAGCTCTATTCAAAATATAACGAACCCAATCCACACTCATCTTGAGTGACCATATTTCACGAGACCATGTTGCCTCAAAACCCACAAACTAACGCATACCCTCCTTGTGCGCACATTCGCATCTTCAATTGGTACACCCATTCTGATAATTCCTCTACGAATCCGAAGTTATTTTCTACCATTCCTCCAATGCTACACCGCTGACCGATGATAACATAGAACACTCCAAGCCCCTTTCATAATCCTCGCAAAACCTCGATACATAAGTATACCACGGACTAAAAATCCTTAGGCACCGCACTTTAACTTTGAACCTAATAGGACCATTGTTGAGAGTCACCCACTCTGACTTGTTCTCGAATATAATCAAACTCCAAGGACCTGCTAGAATATGAACACCCTCTCAAAGAAACAACCAGCTGGATTCCTTTCCTTGTACATCACATCCACATGAAGCATAGACTCTGAGTCATCCCAAAAACTGAACATGAACCGATAAGGCCAAATATAACACACATTCCTCAAATCCTTTGCTCAAATTACCACTGATGTTTTCTTTTCTTAGTCGTAATAACTCACCAATACACCGATAACCAGAAACCACACAAGTAGACAACCACACAATCCATTCATAGATGGTGGAGCTCTACCACTTAGCTTGAAGCTACAATTACATAACGCTGGGACCCATCGAGATTCCTTCTTCCCTATGGACATAAGATAAAATTCCAACAATGCATTCCAAACTCGAAGTCATGTTGCATCCAAATAAAATTCGTGGACCTAGTCACTATCCACCATGAATTCCCAAATGGCTCCAAACTTTCCTTAAGGCGTGTGGCCATCCTACCACAGAATCCATATGTTACTCTGCCACTCTCCCACTTTGGTTAAACCCTCTCCTTTAAGCAACTCCTTGACTTCTACTTTTCATACTTGACCTTATAGCAATTCAACCATCGCAAAACACCTCCCAGTCTCCTAAAAGATCATCCTTCTCGAGCCATCAATATTAGAAATACCCATTTGATTCCAAAATCGCTACACTCTGCTATCTCTGACAACCACTTCTCCGGCATCATTTCACACTACCCTGCCCCGAAGGAAAATTGATGAAGACCATAACACTAATGAACCTTAACGTGTTCAACAAGGACAATGACATCACATCACAATTGAGAATTCCACCACGCTCGAAAATACCAAGTCTCGTTACTCCATTATCCCAAACCTGAACATTCATAGTCCGATTGTCTTTCCTCTGCTGGAAATAAAATGTTGAACCTCTGAATCATCCGTTGAGAAAAACCTCCTTCAAGTCATTCATTGCCTCAACACATAAACAAGCACATTACTATTACACCAACACGGTTCGAAAACAACGTCTTAACATCATAACAATCTGCGCGTGGCCTTGAAACCATTATAAATACAGCTACTGAGCCAAAATGACAGAACATCCTTCCGCAAGAAGACGATAATGACTTGCTCGAATGCGCATGAAGAAACATCCTGCCCATGTCTGTAGTACCACTAAAACTCCTTGATACCCAATTGACACGAGCGCTGAACATCGTATAAGAATGAGTAGGAAGGATATAAAGGCATAAGCCTCAAAGGAATCAAATCATACGATGAGGAATCAAGAAAGGGAAGTGCTCCTAACAGTCCTGTAGCTTCTCGAAGATAAGTACAGACGTCTCCGTACCGATCCACAAGACTCTACTAGACTTGATCATGACTCGTGAGACCTAAATGAACCAAACGCCCTGATACCAAGCTGTCACGACCCAAAATCCACTAAGGTCGTGATGGCACCTAATACCTCCGTCAGGCAAGCCAACAATGAATGATTAACTTAATTACTCATTTTTAGTTTCTTTGAAATCATAATTTTCATTAATTAAATAATATGAAATAAAGTTTTACAGGGTAAAATGATAATGAACACGCAGTTAGAATAACGAACAACCTGTAGGAAAATCCAAAACCCGGTGTCACAAGTGCATGGACATCAACTAGGAAATAAAATAAAATACAATATTTGTCAGAGATACAAATTAGACAGGACAAAACAAATAACTCTGATGGAGACTCTGCAGGCTGCAAATCGTAACATGAAATGCAGCTCACGGTAAGTCCCCGCAATAGCCGCGCCTCTACGCCCAAAAGATAACCAGACATATATGTACCTACACAAAAATGTGCAACAAGTGTAGCATGAGTACGTAAATCAACGCGTACCTAGTAAGTATCTAGCCTAGCCCTAGAGAAGTAATGATGAGGGGTCGACATCAATACTTACTAGTGGTCCAATAAGAAGTAAACAGATATGGGATAGAGTAAATAATCGAATTAAACAAGTGTAAATACGCAATAGATTGCATAATTCAAATCAGGAAGACTCGTAGATACACTGACTTCTTGTCAGATATTACGCACGATTTCCATGAGAGTATTTTATAGAAATGCCGAGGCGTACGACCCGATCCCATCATAATCTGTGCACTGCCAAGGGTCAAACGAAACGAATCATAGATGCATCTATTATACTGTCCAGCGAATGAACCGCTCCCATAAGAGTGTGGTGCATAATCCTAAAGAGGCGAACGACCTGATCCCATAATACTCTATGCACTGCCTATGGTCGAACAACACGAACCATAGATGTATCTTTCCTGGCGAGGCGAATAAACTGATCCCATTATAATAAAAATCTTTGATGGGTCCTTGACCCCACTCACGAAAAAACATGTGAGTTATAAGGATCTTTGAGAAAACCTTTCGATGAGAACGCATAACACGGGTGAAATCCGTAAGAGGAGTACAATTATTCTGTGGCTAATCATGAAACTCGTCAAATCTCTACAATAGCAAGTCTATCATTCTACGTCCGTCTAGTCTTAAGTAGTACTTCGAAGTAAAAGAATTTAATAAGCAATAGATAACTCAAATAGAACAATTATAGCATGACATGAACCTGCGTCTACCCGGACAATAACATGAATGTAGCTATGTACGGTATCTCGTCACCTCGTGCGTATGTATCCCCTGCAACAAGTAACACATATAAATTACAACACATAGGGGGTAATTTCCCCCTCATAGAGTTAGATACCTCGCTCCGAAGTTCCATAACTGGCTCCAATGCCGATCTAACACCTCAAACCGGAGCCCGTCGCTCTAAAATTAGTCAAGCAAAGTGCAAACAATAAAAGTATACTCTAATACTCATAATAAATCGGTTTATAACAATTCCCAACTCCGCTCGAAAAGTCAATAAAGTCAAACCTCGGGACCACGTTCCCGGATTTCAAAATTCATGAAAATAAATATTACCCATAACTCATATGGTCTATATCCAGAAAATCATTCAATTCCGTCCATGAATCGACCCTCAAATCAAGGATTTACCATTTCTCAATGTTGGGGGCTCAAAATCTCAATTTCTACAATCCGAACACGGATAAAAGTAATAACCATCGGAAATAAATCATGGATAAACATAAAAATAAAAGTCGTATATGTACCCCTTGTTGATATGAGAACAACGCCGCAAAAATCACCTCAAACGGAGCACTAGAACTCAAGATATGCCCAATATACTAAAATTCTCGGTTTAAAACACTGTCCAAGCGTTTTTTCTTCCTCGCGCTCGCGGGAAAACCTTTGTGTTCGCGAAGAGTATATTCGCGTTGACCGGTCAGTCCAAATTTACTTCTTCGCGTTGGCGAAGAACAAAGTTCGCACCAGAAACCAACAATCTTTTTCGACACGGAAATGAGCATAACTCTCTCATACGACATCGGAATTCGGTGATTCTTGTTGCTATGACTCCATAATTACAATACAGATCTAATGGTTCAATATAATCACAAAAAGGTAATTTTCTCAATATGGTACCCTTTATTTCCAAAGAAACAACATTGAAACATCAAATAAGAGCGCGATACAACCCAAACACATCTGAAACACACCCGAGGCCCTGAGACCCCGTCCAATCACACCGAACCGCTCCATAACATAACACGGACCTGATAAAGGCCTCAAATAATACCAAATAATATCAAAACTACGAATTGCGCATCGATTCTAGCGTAATGAACTATTAAACTTCTAACTTCCACATCCGATGTCGAAACCTATCAAATCATGTTCGATTGACCTTAAATTTTGCACACAAGTCAAATTTGACATTGCGGACCTACTCCAACTTCTTGAATCAGAATCTGACCCTGATATCAAAAAGTCCACTCCCGGTCAAAATTCCAAAACCCTCTAACTTCCAACTTTCGCAAAAGACCCAAAAAAGACATACGGACCTCCATATCCACATATAGACGTGCTCCTAAGACCAGAATCACCATACGGAGATATTTACAGGCTCGGAATTCCAAATGGACATTGATAACATTAAAATACAATTCAACAAAATTTATGAAATTCTTCCAAAATGCCAACTTTCCACAATAAGCGCCGATACGCTCCTGGGTCATCCAAAACCCGATCCGGACATATTCCCAAGTCCAAAATCATCATATGTCTTTATCCGGACCCGATGAAAAAAATGGGATCACTTATTATGGACTCGTTGAGAATGATTATGATCTAGTCATGGCCTATTAGAAGTAGAAGGCGCTCTGGTGGGATCTTCACGGACAGAAAAAGTACTCAAAAGTCAAACCTTAGTCAATTCCTCCAACATAAAGCTTCTGAAATTAGAATTTTCTTTCCAAATCAACTCCGAATTTCCAAAATTCAATTCCGAACACATGTACAAGTCATAATACCTGAAGTGAAGTCACTCAAGGCCTTAAACCACTGAACAATGCGCTAGAGCTCAAAACGACCTGCCGGGTAATTTTATTGCATACGATCGTGTCATATCTCTTATTGAGGTATGTTGTGGACGTAACCAAGCGACAAAAATGACGCAAAAGCATGTCCGCACCTGCGCTACAAAATGCGCAGATGCAAAACACCAGAACCAGACCTGTCCAAAATATTGAAATAACCCAAAACTCATCCGAAACACACCTAGGGCCCCCGTGACCCCGTCCGAACATACCAACAAGTTCCATAAATATATGTAGACCTGATCGAGGCCTTAAATCACATCAAACAATGTCAAAACTACAAATCGCGCCGCAAATTGAACTTTCGACTTCTATAACTCACGTCGAATCATATCAAATCAACCCGGAATGACGTCAAATTATGCAAACAAGTTCCATATGACACAACATAGCTATACCAACTACCAGAATCGAAATCCAAATCCGATATCAACAAAGTCAACTCTCGGTCAAACCTCTCAACCTGCCAAACCTTTAACTTTCTAATTTTTTTCAAAATGAATCAAATTAACCTACGGACCTCCAAATACTTATTCAGACACATGACTAAGTCAAAATCACCATACGAAGCTATCAGAATTATCAAAACACCATTCCGGAGTCGTCTATACAAAAGTCAAACTCCGGTCAACTCTTACAGTTTAAGCTTCTAAAACAAGAATCATCCTTCCAATCAATCCCGTATCATCTGAAAACCAAAATCGGGCACACACACAAGTCATAATACATAATACAACCCAATAGAGACCTTAAGATACCAAACAAGATGCAAATTATCAAAACGACCGATTGGATCGTTACACATACTACACTTTGGCACTTCTTATGCAGATTTTTGTATTGGTCCAAGCAGTGCGTGAGGTGCGTCAGCTCGGATCACTGCACACGGAGACTTGAGGTAGATCTGCTGGTGTCTGCAGACCTTGAAGTTCCCTTCCTCTTCCCTCTTTTACTGTTCATTTACTTCGAAACAATTGTATTTTTTTCAGACTCTGTTTGTAGAACTTCTAGTTTCTCGTGCACTCATGACTCCGGATCTTTGGAAGTAGATATTATCACATGACTTATGTTGGTACTGTATCATATTTGATTTCTATTTCTCGTTATTTATCATCATTTTATTTAAACTGTCAAAAATTAGCTATTTAATTTTCTCACATCGACTTTCCTAGCAAGTGGATGTTCGGCGCCATCACGCCCCCGAGGTTGGGATTCCGGGCCGTGAAAATGACCCAACCCGACCTGATCTAAATTTATACCCATATAAATAAATTAAAATAATACTAAAAGTGAATCATTCCCCGAAATTATACGATACTTGTATTTTTATTTTTATTTTCAAGAGTTTCGTTCAAATTGATAGCTTTATTGCTTCAAGAGCTTTATGATTATCTATACCGTTTATTTATTTAATTATTGTCAGAATCTCATACAAAATACTCCAAAGAAAGAAAAATAATTAGAGATCTCTTGATATAATGATAATCTTTAAAAAAATAGAAGTGTCGTGTATTTTGAGGGATTAATGATTCAATTTTAATATTGTTTTACTTTATGTATATGGGTATTGGGTTGGGTCATTCCTATTTTAATTCGGTTATTAGTTATTTGTCCAAAAAAATGTGGAATAAGAAAATAATATTGAAAAGTTGTATTTTTGGTCACAATGATTTTTGTGTGAGTTAGTGAAAGTTTTATGATTTTTATGTGAGAAAATATAGTTATACGACTTTGGTGAAACAAATCATAATTATATGACCATTTGTGAAGCAAAGCTCGACCCCGCACCCTCCCATTAAGGGTCATGTCCTCGGTCAGCTGAAGCAACGCTATATCGTGCTAATCACCTTTCCCCAATAGATTTTTGGCCTACCTCTAACTCTCCTAAGACCCACCAAGGAAAGTCTCTTACACCTCCTTACTGGGGCATATATACACTCCTCTACTTCATATGCCTAAACCATTTAAGTCTCGCTTCCCGCATTTTTTCCACCAATGAGCATATCAAATCTTCTAGCTTTCAGCTTTTACGAATTATGATCAGAAAATTTGTTTGTTTTAACCTTTTACACTTGCATCACACAAATTTTTAAATGCACATAAAAAATAATAGAAAGTTACGTTGTGCGCAAAATTGAGATTATAGGACTCAGATACACGAGCCATGTAACACAAGGGTTTAAAGTGCAATTTTCCGTAAATAAAAGAGCAAAAATTACTGCAAGTACCTATTTTTAAATTTATTTTTAACTTGTACACACAATTTAAACAACTTCAGGTCTTTTTCTCCTCTTTCTTCTTCTTATTCTTTTTCTTCTTCTTCTTCTTCTTCGGGTAACAGTGATTTTATATAGTGTAATGAACATATTATAAGGTAGTTTATGATGTTTTACAGTGGTGAGCTGTTGTGGCGCTTTATTCTTTTTTTTAAATACTATTCTTAGGGTTTTTTTCTTTCTTAATTGCAAAATGGGTTCGTTAGATTTATTGTTGTTTTGACAAATTAATGATTAGAGTTTGTTCTTGATGATATCTGGAGGTTACATTTCAAATTTAAGCTCATTTGGAGTAGATTTAGGTATTAAACGTATATTGGATTATTAAAATTCGAAGAACAATTTTTTTCTGAGCAATTTGCACATCAGGCCTATTTGGCCTTAAGTGCATGAAAACGTTGGTTGCACTTCAGATCTTTTGGCCTTAAGTACATTTGGAGTGCAATTTTTCACTTCAGACTTGCGTTAAGTGTAGGAAAATATTTGTTGAACTTTAGACCTTTTGGCCTTAAGTGCATCTGGAGTGCAATTTTTCACTTCAGACTTATTAGCCTTAAGTATAGGAAAACGTTTGTTGCACTTCAGACCTTTTGGCCTTAAAGGTATCTGAATTGCAATTTTTTACTTCAAACTTATCGGCCTTAAGTTGTAACGACCTGACCGACCATTTTGATTGTTGTAGCCTCGTTCCAGCATTTACTGCTTATTTTATTGTCAATTGTCATTATGTTACTTGCCGGGGTAGTTTGTTCGGTTCCGGGGATGTTTCGCAATGAGTTGAGACAATTAGTCTCAAGGTTGGAAGCTTAAGTTGAAAAGGTTTACCAGATGTTGACTTATGTGTAAATGGTTGTGGAATGGAATTTTGATAGTTCTAATAGTTCCGTTGGATGATTCTGGACTTATGAGTGTGTCCGGAGAGTGATTTGAAGGTCCGTAGTTGATTTGGGGTTGAAATGACGAAAATTGGAAAATTAGAAGTTTTAGAAATTGAGAAGTTTGACCGAGGGTTGACTTTGTGGTTACGGACTCGGAATTTGGTTTCGGGAGTTGAACTAGGTCCGTTGTGTCATTTATGACTTGTGTATAAAATTTGAGGTCAATCAGACTTGATTTAAAAGGGTTCGACATAGAATGTAGATGTTAGGAGTTCATAAGTTTATTAGGCTCGAATTAGGGTGCGATTCGTGTTTTTGATGTTGTTTGATGTGATTTGAGGTCTCGACTAAGTTCGTATAGTATTTTAGGACTGGCTGGTATGTTTGGTTGAGGTCCTAGTGGCCTCGGGTGTGATACAGACCATGTTCGGCGCGTTTCGGAACTCTGGAGACTGCAGATTATGTTGATGTTGGTGTTCTTGTACGCGATTGCGAGAGTAGGGGCGCGATCGTGAAGTGTTAATTTGGCTATTAGAATTTTGTTCTACGTGTTCGCGAAATTGGGCTTTCGATTGCATAAGTGGTGGAAACGTGAATCGCGAACGCGTGGGTAAGGTCGCGGTCGCATAGAGGACGAGAAGGCTGGGGATCCACGCGCGATTGTTCATTGCGATCGCATGAAGTTGTTCGCGATCGCACATGTTTGAGAGATCAGTGCATCACGTTCGCATGGGTGTTTGTGCTTCGCGTACGTGGGGCTATTTCCGCGTTCGCGAAGAGGGGACATCTGGGCAGACTTGAATTTTTCAAAAATAAGGGTTTGATTTTATTTCACAAATGTGATTTTGGGAGCTCGAATTGAGGCGGTTCTTGGAGAGATTTTCAAGGGAGTGATTGGGGTAAGTGATTATACTTAGTTTGGTTAAATTCCATGATTATATCCTTGATCTTTGATTTCATCATTTCATTAGTGATTTGGGTTAAAAAAGTGGGGAAAATGGAGAAAACTTCTTAGGCCGAATTTTGGCAATTTTAAGCGTTTTTTTGGTATTGAATTTGAGTAATTTTGATATGGTTGAACTAATGGTTGAATGGGTCTTCAGATTTTGCAAATTTTATTGGATTCCGAGACGTGGGCCCGACGATTGACATTTGAGTTAACTTTGACTTTTGATTAAGAACTTAGAATTATTTTGGAATTGATTCCTACAGCTTGAGTTGATTGCATCAAATCGTTTGTGGCTACATTAAGCGTATAAAGGCTGATTTGAGAGGCAAGGGCTTGTTATAGTAGGGATTTGCACTATTAGAGGTAAGTAACACTTCTAAACTTGGTTTTGAGAGTATAAATCCGTGAAATTATGTGCTATATGATTGGTATTGAGGTGACGCGCATGATAGGTGATGGGCGTGTACCGTAGAAATTGTGATTTAGTCAATTCCGTGGAACGGTGTAACTGTCATATCTGAATAATTTTTCTGTACCCTAAGTGTTAGAGCACTTGAGCTGTGATTTATGTAAGAAATCATGTTTAAGATATATGTTGGTTCTATTGGGACCACAATGGTCTTTATTTGTTGTTGAGTTATTTGCTTAATTGCAGTTATGTACTCAGTTGCGTTCATCATTTCATATCATATCTCAGACTCTGTTATCATACATTTTCACAACATTTATCATTGATTTGGGATGCTTAGCTGAGTGTTGTGAGCTCGAGAGACTGGAGAGATTGATGACTGAGTGAGGCCGAGGGCCTATTTGTTAGTGATTTTTATGGTATCAGACTTCATGTCGTAGCGCTTGGGCTGGATTTGCCCCTCTAGTGTTTGCACACCTATAGTGAGTGTAGTTGGTATTGATTCATTTGCATTTGGGCTGGATTTGCCCTGGATTTATTTGCATTTGGGATGGATCTGCCATGTACAGTGCTGAGTGATTGAGTGTGATGAGTTAGAATTGAAACAGTCAGGTTGAGTACTCCGAAAGTGTGAGTACGCGAGGCTTTCACTGTGTTGCATCACATACGATATGCATATTGACATGTAGATATAGATATGCCATATTCCTCATATCATTCGGACTTGACATATTTTATCTGTTCTGTGTTTAATTGTTATTCCTGGAAGCATTTCTACATTCCTGTACTGGTACCTGCAGATTACAAGTTTCTCTGACATATTATTGTCATATGTTTTGTAAAATTCCGTACTGTTTACTTATGTATTTGGACCGTATTGTTCGGACTCGTCACTGCTTTCAGCCCAAATGTTAAACTTGTTACTTATTGAGTTGGTTACACTCACGCTACACCCTGCACTCATGTGAAGATCCAAGTGTTTTTTGGCACGGTGGTTGTTGATCTTAGAGTTTTCGGCCGTTCGGATATTATCGAGGTAGCTGCCTTGGCGTCCGCAGACCTTGACTCTCCTTCCCTATCCCTTTGTTTTACTTCTTCACTTCCTTAGACAATGTCTCAAACTGTGTATTTGTATAGATGTACTCCATGACACCCGGGTTTTAGAGATATTTTGTATTGAGTTGTGACGTTTTCATTCAGTTTATGAGACTTTTACTTACTTAAGCTTATTCTGTATAGTATAAATTTCAAGATGTTGGTATGTGTGAGTTGTCGGCTTGCCTAGTACCATGATAGGCGTCATCATGATACTTAGGTTTTTGGGCCGTGACAAGTTGGTATCAGAGCCTAGGTTACATAGGTCTCACGAAGGTTTAGTAGAGTATTGTGGATTGGTATGGAGACATTTGTACTTATCTTCAAGAGGCTGCCGAACCCTTAGGAAAACTTCACATTCTTGTATTCTTGTCGTGTAAATTTGTTGATTTCGGGAACTAAACTACTATTACTCTATTCCATAGATGGTGAGGACACGTGCTACTGGACCGGGCGGACAACCACTAGTACCACCAACTAGGGATGCGAGAGGTTGGGGCCGCAGCAGGGGCCGAGTTGCAGCTCGTACAACAATTAGAGCAGCACTTGCAGATCCACCTGTTGCTCTAGCTCAGGAGCAGGTTACATATGTGGTTGAGCCATTGGGGCCAGCTCAAGCACCAGTTGTTCCCATTGTAATTCCAGGCCTTTAAGAGGCTTTGGCTCATATATTGACTGTTTGCACTAGCCTTGCTAGGCAGTTTCTGTTCAGACAACGCCAACCACAGCTCAAGCCAGGGGAGGTACTAAGTGGTGCAGGGACTTCAAAAGCTCAGGGTACTACTAGCCTAGCCGGTTGTTGTTTCTCAGGCCTAGGTGGTTCCCGTTATGAGTGATGATGAGAAGAAGAGACTAGAAAGATTTGGGAGAGTCCAACCTCCATCATTCAGTGGGCTGAGTTAGAGAATGCTCAGGACTTCTTGGATAGGTTCCATCGGATTCTTCGCACGACGAGTATTCTGGAGAATAGTAGAGTCTCCTTTACTACTTTTTAGTTATCAAGGGCTACCTTCATATGGTGGGAGGCCTATGAGAGGAGCAAACCAGTTGGTGTTGCACCAGTTTCATGGCATGAGTTTTCCGTTCTCTTCTTGGAGAAGTTTGTGCCATAAATCCGCAGGGAGGAGCTGTGCAGGTAGTTCGAGCAGCTACATCAAGAGGGCATGTCTGTGACCCAGTATGAGATGAGATTTTCACAGTTGGCTCATCACGCAGTTTGGTTGGTTCCCACTGAGAGGGAGAGGATTATGAGGTTCATTGATGGCCTCACTTATCAATTGTTGTTTTGTTATGACTTGGGAGAGTGTATTCGGTGCTAGGTTCGACAAGGTGGTTGATATTGCTCTAAATCTAGAGTTGGTCAGTAGCCAGGAGCATGAGGAGAGGGAGGACAAGAGGCCTCCTGGTTTCGGGTGGTTCAATGGTGTTTCTTCTAGGTGTCAGTTCCACCACAACATGGTGTCCTTATAGGGCCGCTCAGATGGCTCGTCCAGTTCATCGTGGTGCATCAGCTAGCCATGATTCATACAGTTCTCGACCGGGTCAGTCATCTCTCAGTGCACTCCCAGCTCAAAGTTTATCTCATACACCTTCAGTTCAGGGTTCATTGGTACCAGGTTCCTTTGGTAGTTATTCTGGTTCACGGGGTCTGCCTCTCTACATGCCATCATTCTTCGTGAGGCGTTATTTTGAGTGTGTAGAGTTGGTTCATGTGAGGAAGTATTGTCCCTGCCTTTTAGGAGGCTCAACTTAGCAAAGTAGTCAGGTTGTGACTCCTGCACGAGTTTCTTCACCACCCGCTCAGCCAACTCGAGGTGGGGCTTAGGCATCCAGTGGTCACTCCCAAGAGGAGGTGGTCGATCGGGTGGCGGTCATGCTAGATTCTATGCTATTCCCGCCAGGCCAGATGTCGTTGCTTTAGACACAATGATTATAGGTATTGTCTCAGTATTCCACGGGGATGCTTCTATATTATTTGATTCCACTTATTCGTATGTATCATCATATTTTTGTCGTTATCTGAATATGCTCTGTGAGTCCATAGTTTCATCTGTTCATGTATCTATGCCACTAGGCGATACTATTATTGTGGACCATGTGTGTCTGTCGTGTGTAGTGACTATTGGGGGATTGGAGACTAGAGTTGATCTCTTATTCCTTAGTATGGTGGATTTCGACGTGATTTTGGGTATGGATTCGTTGTCTCCATGTCATGCTATTCTGGATTGTCACACTAATACCGTGATGGTGGAGATGTCGGGGTTTCCAAGGATCGAGTGGAGAGGTTCTATAGATTATGTTCCTAGCAGGGTGATTTCATATTTGAAGGCCCAACGGATGGTTGGGAAGGGGTGTTTGTCATATTTGGCATTTGTGAGGGATATTGGTGCTGATACCCCTACTATTGATTTTGTTATGATGGTGTGAGACTTTTTGGATGTATTTCTTGTAGACCTGTCGGGCATGCTACTCAACAAGGATATTGACTTGGTTCCATGCACTCATCCTATTTCCATTCCTCCATATCGTATGGCACCAGTTGAGTGGAAGGAATTGAATGAGCAACTTCAAGAGCTTCTTGATAAGGGGTTTATTAGGCCTAGTATGTCGCCTTGGGGTGCTCCGGTTCTATTTGTGAAGAAGAAGGATGGTATTATGCGGATGTGCATCGACTATAGGCAGTTGAACAAAGTTACTATCAAGAACAAGTATCCTTTGTCGCGTATTGATGATTTATTTGACCAGCTTAAGGGAGCGAGGGTGTTCACTAAGATTGATTTGAGGTTTGGGTATCACCAGTTGAAGAGTCGAGACTTGGATATTCTGAAGACGGCATTTAGGACCCGTTATGGTCACTATGAGTTCCTTGTGATATCTTTCAGGCTGACCAACGACCCAACAATATTCAAGAATATGATGAATAGTGTATTTTAGCCATATCTCAATTCGTTTGTCATAGTATTCATTGATGATATCCCGGTGTATTCACGTGTCCGGAAGGAGCATGCCCAGCATTTGAAGATTGTACTACAACGGCTAAGGGAGGAGAAACTTTATGCCAAGTTCTCCAAGTGTGAGTTTTGGCTCTGTTTGGTGGCGTTATTGGGACACGTGGTGTCCATTGAAAAGATTACGGTGGATCCAAAGAAGAGAGAGGCGGTTTAGAGTTGGCCCAGACCATCTTTAGCTACTGAGATTCAGAGCTTTCTCGGCTTGGCCAAATATTATCGATGCTTCGTGAAGGGTTTCTAGTCTATTGCAGTGCCTTTGACCAAATTGACACAGAAGGATGCTCCATTTAGGTGGTTGGATGAGTGTGAGGAGAGCTTTCAGAAGCTCAAGACTGCCTTGACCACATCTCCAGTTTTAGTTTTGCCTTCAGCATCAAGCTCTTATACAGTGTATTGTGATGCTTCTCGAATCGATATCTGGTGTGTCTTGATTCAGGAGGGTAGAGTGATTGCTTATGCTTCCCGCCAGTTGAAGCCCCATGAGAAGAACTACCATGTTCATGATTTGGAGTTGGCAACCATCGTTCATGCATTGATGATTTGGAGGCATTATCTCTACGGTGTGTCTTGTGAGGTATTTATGGATAGAGTCTCCAACACTTGTTCAAACAAAAGGCCCTATATTTGAGGCACCAAAGATGGTTGGGGCTGCTAAATGACTATGATATTACCATTCTGTATTATCCCGGGAAGGACAACGTGGTGGCCGATGCCTTGAGTAGAGAGGCGTTGAGTATGGGTGGCCTTGCATTTATTCTTATTGGTGAGAGACCGCTTGCAGTTGATGTTCAAGCTTTGGCCAACCAGTTCATGAGATTAGATGTTTTGGAGCCCAGCCGGGTTCTAGCTCGTGTATTTTCTCGGTCATTTTTGTATGATCGCATTAGAGAGCGCTAGTATGATGATCCCCATTTGCTTGTTCTTCAGGACAGAGTTCAGCACGATGATGCCAAGGATGTTACTATTGGGGATGATGGGGTGTTCAGGAGGCAAGGTCAAAATTGTGTGCCTTATGTTAATGGGCTACGTGAGTTGATACTTGAGGAGGCCTAGTTTGCGGTATTCCATTTATCCGGGTGTCACGAAGATGTATCACGACTTGAGGAAACTCTATAGGTGGAGGAGGGTGAAGAAGGATATAGTGGGGCTTGTAGCTCGGTGCCTAAATTGTCAGCAGGTGAAGTACGAGCATCAAAGACTGAGCGGATTGCTTCAGAGGCTTGAGATTCCGGAGTGGAAATGGAAGCGTATCACCATGGATTTTGTAGTTGGGCTCCCACAAACTTTGAGGAAGTTTGATGCTATTGGGTGATCGTGGATCGGTTGACCAAGTACGCACATTTCATTCCAGTTGGGACTACTTATTCTTCGGAGCGGTTGGCTCAGATCTATATCCGCAAGATTGTTCGCACTTCATGGTGTGCCGGTGTCCATCATTTCAGATCAGGGCACGCAGTTTACATCGCAGTTTAGGGGAGCAGTGCAACGAGAGTTAGGCACACAGGTTGAGTTGAATACAAAATTTCACCCTCATACGGACGTACAGTTCTAGCAAACTATTCAGATATTGGAAGATATGCTACGCGTTTGTGTCATAGATTTTAGGGGTTCTTGGGATCAGTTTCTACCCCTTGCAGAGTTTGCCTACAAGAACTGCTACCAATTGAGCATTTAGATGGCTCCGTATGAGGCTTTGTATGGGATACAGTGTCATCCTCCGATGGGATGGTTTGAGTCGGGTGAGGCTAGTCTATTGGGTACTGACTTAGTTCAGGATTCTTTAGACAAGGTTAAGTTGATTCAGGATCAGCTTCGCACGTCGCGGTCTAGGAAGAAGAGTTATGCCGAGCAGAAGGTTCGCGATGTCTCTTACATGGCGGGGGAGAAGGTACTACTCAAGGTTTTAACCATGAAGGGTGTTATGAGGTTCGGGAAGAAGGGAAAGTTAAGCTCTCGAAATATTGGGCCAATTGAGGTACTTCAGAGGATTGGAGAGGTGGCTTACAAGCTTGCCTTGTCGCCTAGTCTATCGAGTATTCATCCAGTGTTTCATGTTTCTATGCTCCAAAAGTTTGTTGGAGATCCGTCTCATGTTTTGGACTTCAGCACGGCTCAGTCGGATGGTGATTTGACTTATGATGTGGAGTCGATAGCCGCTTTGGATCGGCAGGTTCGAAAGTTGAGGTCAAAGAACATAGTTTCAGTGAAGGTGCATTCGAGAGGTCAGCTACTTGAGGAGACTACTTGGGAGACCCAGCGGGATATGCGGAGCATATATCCACATATATTTGAGACTCCAGGTATGTTTCTAGACCCGTTCGAGGACGAACATTTGTTTAAGAGGGGGAGGATGTAACGACCCCACCAATCATTTTGAGTGTTGTATCCCCGTTCCCCCATTTACTACTTATTTTATGCTCAATAGTCATTATGGGACTTGCCGAGGTAAATGGTTCGGTTTCGGGGATGTTTCATAATGAGTTGAGACACTTGGTCTCAAGGTTGGAAGCTTAAGTTGAAAAGGTTGACCGCATGTTGACTTATGTGAAAATGGATCCGAAATGGAGTTTTGATGGTTCCGATAGCTTCGTTGGGTGATTTTAGACTTAAGAGTGTGTCCGGATAGTGATTTGGGCGTCCATAGTTGATTTAGGCTTGAAATGACGAAAGTTGGAAAATTAGAAGTTTTAGAAATTGAGAAGTTTGACCGAGAGTTGATTTTGTGGTTACCGGACTCGGAATTTGGTTTCAAGAGTTGAAGTAGGTCTGTCGTGTTATTAATGATGTGTGTGCAAAATTTGAGGTCAACCGGACTTGATTTGATAGGTTTCGACATCGAATGTAGAAGTTAGGAGTTCATAAGTTCATTAGGCTCGAATTGGGGTGTGAAACGTGTTATTGATGTTGTTTGATGTGATTTGAGGCCTCGACTAAGTTTGTATTGTGTTTTAGGACTGGTTGGTGTGTTTGTTTGAGGTCCTGGGGGCCTCGGGTGTGTTTCAGACTATGTTCGGCGCGTTTCAAAACTTGGGAGACTGCTCTGCTGGTGCTGGTGTTCTTGTACGCGATCGCGAGAGTAGGGCCGTGATTGTGAAATGTTAATTTTGGCAACTAAAATTTTGTTCTACTAATTCATGAGATTGGGTTAGCGATTGCGTAAGTTGGTGTAGCAGTGAATCGGGAATGCGTGGGTAAGGTCACGGTCGCGATGAGGAAGAGAAGGTTGGGGATTCACGCACGATTGTTCATCGTGATCGCGTGAAGTTGTTCGCGATCGTGTAGGTTTGAGGGATCGGTGATATCGTTCGCGTGGTGTTTCTGCGTTTGGGTAAGAGGATTTTTAAGGCATCTGAGCTTTGTGCTTCGCAAACGCGAGGCTATTTCCGTGTTCGCGAAGAGGGGACATCTAGGCAAACTTAAATATTTCAAAAACGAGGGTTTAAGTTTATTTCACAAATTTGATTTTGGGAGCTCAAATTGAGGTGATTCTCGGAGAGATTTTCAAGGAAGTTATTGGGGTAAGTGATTCTTACTTCTTTTTGGTTAAATTCCATGATTATATATTTGATTTCATCATTTAATTAGTGATTTGGGTTGAAAAATTGGGGGGAAATGGAGAAAATTTCTTAGGCCGAATTTTTGGGGATTTGAGCGAGACTTTGTTATTGGATTTGAGTAATTTTGGTATGGTTGGAGTCGTGGTTGAATGGGTGTTCGAATTTTGCAAATTTTCTCGAATTTCGAGACGTGGGCCCGGGGGTTGACTTTTTAGTTGACGTTTTGACTTTTGATTAACAAAGCATTTTTATAAGGAATTGATTCCTATAGCTTGAGTTGATTGTGTCGAATATTTTGTGGCTAGATTTGAGGCATTCGGAGGTCGATTCACGAGGAAATGGCTTGTTGGAGTATGGATTTGCATGGTTAGAGGTAAGTAACACTTCTTAACTTGGTTCTGAGGGTAATCCCTGAAATTACGTGCTATATGATTGGTGTTGAGGTGAACATGCTAGGTGATTGACGTGTGGGCGTGCACCGTAGAAATTGTGATTCAGTCAATTCCGTGGAACTATGTAGCTGTCATATCTGAATAATTTTACTGTCCCTTATGTGTTAGAGCACTTGAGTTGTGATTTATGTTGGAAATCAAGTTTAAGCTATGTGTTGGTGCTATAAGGACCCACAATGGTCGTTCTTTGTTGTTGAGTTATTTGTTGAATTGCAGTTATGTACTCCGTTGCATTCATTATTGCATATTATATCTCAGTCTATGTTATCATACACTGTCTCATCATGTATCATTGACTTGGGCTACTTAGCATGAGTGTTGTGAGACCGAGAGACTGGAGAGATTATTGACTGAGAGAGGCCCACGACCTGTTTATGATTGATATTTATGGGATCGAGTTGTATGCCGCAACAGGCTTTATTGATTCATGCCATGGTTGGCTTATTATAGCGCTTGGGTTGGATCTGGCCCTTCGGAGTTTGCACACTGTCACGACCCAATTTCGAAGTCGTGATTGCGCCTGTCGTGGAACCAGGCCAGCCACCTATCTGTAACGAATCTAAGTTCAATTATCAGAAAAAATACCCTTTTTAATAAATTCAAGGTCAATAATAATAGCAATTCAGAAATTGGAAACAATTTGTGGAAAACAAAACTCAAATCCTACAAATCCCGGATCCGGTGTCACGCAACCATGAGCTACTAATTCATAAACAAGACCCAAAAGGAATGACCAACATAGTCTGAAAGTAAATACGACAGGTAGAAAAAGAAAGAGATGACGAGATCACGGTCGCCAACTGCTACCTCGTCAACTCCGATGAAACTTCTGCGACTCACTGACCAGAGCTGGATCTCAATGTACCTGGATCTGCACACAAAGTGCAGGGTATAACGTGAGTACACCAACTCAATAAGTAACGAAAACAACCTATGGGCTGAGAGGTAGTGACAGAATAAACCTCCGATAATTTGAACAACAACATATGGTTTGAACATGACAGTAATATAGTAGAAATTAAGCGAAATGCACCGATTTATGTCTATAAACTTGCATATGTTCGCATAAAATCAGGAATGCTATGTATAAAGTATCCACTCTCATAAGACAGTCCACTCAGTACTCGAATTGGCCATCAGGCCCAGGGAAAAATCCATCCCAGAAAAAGGATAAGCATAGTGACACAATCACTCGGTACTGAGGAAGAAGGATAGGCCAGTCCGTCCCCACGGAGAAGATCCATCTCCAGAACATATCNATAAGCCCAAGCGCTATATCAAACCAACGAAGGTATGATACAAGGATCGCTGCGGTGTGCAGTCCGATCTCATAGCTGTCTCAAAAATCCGGCTCTAGGCCTCACTCAGTCGATACTTTCAAGTCTTACTCACAATACTCTCAAATATGTATAATTCAGCCCAAACAATAATAATGCAATATAATTAACAAATGCTGAGAATGAGGCATCAAGATGTATGCTACAAAGAGACTGAGTGCATGGTAGTAAATAACTACAGATAGAGACATCAGCAGTTGACCGTTTCAGTCTAAACACATTGACATGAAGCCTTAACAATTACACTTATAACGATTTCTAATATGTTCAAGGAAATCTCCACTTCATACTTCAAGTATCAGTGTGAAACAACCATTAGACAATGCCATGGGGTGAGCCAGGCCACAACAATCGG
>ML252787.1:66660-79378 GCA_005239495.1 Nicotiana undulata | reverse complement strand
GATCGTTTTACCTGAGGTGTTCCTTCATGGGCTACTTGCAAGGTATCCCAGATCTCTTTGGCACTGGTGAAGCTTTGGATTCTGCTATATTCATCTGGACCTAGTCCACACACTAGACACTTTTTGGCCTTTGCATTCTTCTCCCATTTCTTCAGATCCTCAGCAGTGCAGTCAACTCTAGTCTTTGGTACATCTACACCTTCATCAGTCTTCTTCATGGTAGCTAGAGGACCATCAGTGACTATGTCCCAGAGTTCATAGTCTTATCCGATCAGGTGGTCTTTCATGCTATTCTTCCACCAGAAGTAATACTGGCCATTGAAGAGTGGTGGCCTTGCAGTTGATTGACCCTCCCAGTTTCCAGGTGGTGCACTCATTTTGATCTTTTCCAAGGTGTTAGCCTTTTCAAGGATAACCTGCTCTGATACCAATTGATGTTTTATACTTCAATACCACACAAGAGGGGGGTGATTTGTGTGGTGTCTAATTTTTCGAGTGCTGTCTTAGTAGAAGAACCTGGTTCTTCTTGGTGTTCCAACTTCTACTGTTGCGGAATAATAAATGCAGTAAAGTAAAAACACAGAGATTTTTACGTGGAAAACACCTGGCTCAAAAGGTGAAAAAACCACGACCTACTCCTCAGTAGGATTTTCACAAACTCTTCACTACAACTCTGAGCCAAACAACATTTACAAAATAAACTCTTTTGTAAACCTAGGACTAACTCTAATCCCTTTGTAGCAACCTAACCTCTAGCTAATTGCGACAAGCTTCAAGTTAAATCTAACTTGAACAGTGTGTACCTATTACAATTACTTCTAAGAAAGCTGAAAAGATACAATATTAAATCACCTACTACAACCAACTAGACTCAATAAACAAACAGATGGAACTGGTTCTTCTAGCTGGTCAGTAGTCTTTGTGTCACACAAGGATTCTGCTTGCAAAATATCTCTAGGAATTTTGCTTTCAATTCTTGTTTCACTTCTGCCTTTGTGCGAACAAAACTTCAGTAGGAATACTTCAACATTATATAGCGCCAGTAGTTGAGATATTCTTGTTTAGTTCTAATGCAACTCTTCCTTGGTGGAAGATTTTGTATTAAACTCAACTTCCTTCCTTGTTACTATCCTTGCTGAATTCAAACTCTAACCTCTTATAAATTTGCAACCTTTTCGCTTTAGGAGACAACCTCTTAGTTCCCAGATAATTCACATAACTTGTAATCTCCTACGCATGGACTCTTCGCGTGCCAATGAGTCTGTTTCACTATGATAGCCTGATGGACCTGGTTCAACTTGGTAGACATTTGTCAATCTTCAAAACCATGCAGTGACTTGGGTCAACAAATACCTCTTAATATGACCCAAATCTCCACCCTCAAAGAGACCTTTCCCTACAAATGGAGGTGGGGACTGATGGAACCCCGAGCACCGAAATAACCGCTAAAAGGTTCTGACACAGATGAGCCCTGAGCTGATGGTGCATGAGACGAACTCTGAGCTGGTAGTGCATCGAATGATGTCTGGCCCTGCTGATAACCATGTGACCCATGACCGGATGATGCACCACGGTGAACTGGGCGAGCCGTCTGAGCATGCCTGAAAGGATGACCTCTACCGTGCTGGAACTGACCCCCAGAAGGAGCACCACTAAATCCACCATGTCCACGATGCCTCTTGGACCTCTCTCAACCATCTCCTGATTGCGAATCATCTCAATCTGACGAGGAATGTCGACAACCTCATCAAAAGTAGCACCAAACACTCTTTCTGGTCATAATCAATCGCAGCTGATAAGTGAGGCCATCTATAAACCTCTCGATCCTCTCCCTATCTGTGGGAACCAACCAGATAGCATGACGGGCCAACTCTGAGAATCTCATCTCATACTACGTCACAGACATATCACCCTAACGAAGCTGCTCAAACTGTATGTAACCTAGGCTCTGATACCAACTTGTCACGAACCAAAAACGACCGTCGTGATGGCACCTATCGTAGAACTAGGCAAGCCTAAATTCAACATTTTTCCAATACAGTAAAATACCCCTTTTGAAATAATAGTGGAAAGATTTAACATTTAAAGAAAAGCCTTTTTGAAAAGAAAAAGAATTATCTGAAACACGATACAACCGTCCCAAACATCGGGGCGTCATTGAGTACATGAGCGTCTAATAACTGGAACAAAATCCACAACAATATCTAGAATAGTAAACTGAAAATACAGATAAACTAAGGAAGGGAAATCAAGGTCCGCGAACGCCATGCAGCTACATTTATAGTCCCAAACTCCGATGCCTAAATAACCAGCCGCCGCTGGGTCCATAAATGCCTGAATCTACACATAAAGTGCAGGGGGTAACATGAGTACACCAACTCAGTAAGTAACAAGTCCAAACTTTGGATTGAAGATAGTGACGAACTCAACCGGTGCAAATAACATAAAAATAATTGTGCAGAATGTAAACATGCTCTTAAGTCAATTAGGCAATTCATAACTAGGAAATGAAGCAGATATGTACATTGTAATGAATATGACTCTACTGTCACTACATGCTAATGCACATACTATAAGTGATACACCATGTTGCTGTCACACCTCCTTTTTCCTCCCCTCCCCGGAAGGGTACACGGGAGTTTTTCTAATTTAAGTGACATAATCGAATTTGGGATTATTTATTAATTTTCAGAGTCGCCACTTGGGATAATTTATGGTGTCCCAAATCACCGATTTATTTTAAATCCCAAATCGAGGAAATTTGACTCCGTTAAAAATCTGCGAACCAGAAGACCGAGTAAGAAATTATGTTAACCCAGGAGAAGGTGTTAGGCATTCCCGAGTTCCGTGGTTCTAGCACGGTCACTTAACTATTAATATTTGGCCTAATTATCTAATTAATTACGTGTTTTAAACCTATAGTGCATTTTTAAACCTTTTGAACCGCTTTTAATATTTATGGAATTATTTGGAAACAAGGCACGATGGCGTACACTTGTCATTTTTGAACACATTGCAAACTGCGCCACATGAAATGCACCCGCGATTTACAACATATTTATTTTAATTATTATTCGAAGTTAGGGTCGGGTCACATGAAATGCACACCTGAATCAGAATTTACATATCGTGACCATGCCACAAGAATCGTACCCATAACCATGATAAATTATGAGAAGTGATTGTGAAAATATTCATCACCCTCGGATTATTTAGGCGATTGGTTAAACCTCTAAATTATGGAAAGTATCCACAATCATTCCTTATGGGATAAACATGAATTAGCCTATGAGTTTATTGCTATGGGGTTTATGGCCCATTTCCCAAATAAAATCTGAACCTCATAAAATCAAGCACAAATTCACAGCCCATCAATTGTCAAATATTTAGCTAATGGTCATATCTCTTTGCATTCAATTAAATCAAATAGCACACCTAGTCTTTATACAAATCTTAACAAATAAAGAGAGTCAGGATGACATGCTACCAAACACATTTAATACTTTCCTAATCAAGTAACTGATCAGAAAGTTTAACAACCAAAATTCATGCCTCAATTAATTGATAATTAACTTAAGAATCGGATATTTGAGCCACTAAAGCATTGATTATTCACATGGGAAACTATTTAATTATTTATATGAGGAACCCAATGATCAGAACAAGTCTATACCTAATCTTAAATTCCAACTATTTCCTTATTGGGCCAAAATCCCTTTTCAGTGCATTAACTATTTAAAACAATATGAAAACCAAAACTTGATTCTAATTAAACCCAAAACTCATTGTTGTTTGAGCTCTAAAGAAGAACTAATTCACAACGAAGCATTCACAAAATTTTCCATCAAAGAGGCGTTAAACAGAACCTAAACAAACACATGGAAAATGATCCAATAGCAAACGGAAATTTAAAAGAAAACAACCACTAAGAAATTCGAATAGCAAAGGTAAGAATGAACCTTCATATCCAGCAAAGAAACTTCTTTAATAGGTGAAAACACGAATCTTCCAACGTCAGCAAAATACATCAATCCCAAAGATTACAGCGCCAGTAAAGAGCTCGAACAAGATCCGCGACATAAGCACTCGAACAACGACCTCGACTCTTTGTGGTGATTTAAAATCTGGTTGAAATTTGTTCTTGGACTGATTTACAACTGAATTTGGGCTCTTTTTTTTTTTACGTTCTTGGAGATTGATTTTTTGTGTAATCTTCAGCTCATTTCATGGCTGTTTAGTGGAGGGATTTCAACTGGGTTTGGGGCAGTTTTTTTAGGTCGATTTTGGATATGTTAGAGGTTGTTTGTTTTGCTGATTTTCGCTGGGTAATTGGGGCTATTTTTCAGCTCATGGTTGTTGAGTTTGGGGAGCATTTTTCACCTCGTTTTGGCATGAAATAAAATGTGACAACTTTGTTTTTAATTTTTCTATAATTTTAAAGTATTAAACATGCATGAAATGCAACTAAATAAAAAAAAGCTCCTAAAATTCATAAAAAATTATTTTTGGATTATTTTTAGGAGTAATTTCCATGCGGGGCAAAAATTGGGTGCTCACAGCTGCCCCTCTTTGCTCGAGAACATTAAGAGTTTTCGGGCAAAGATAAAGTGAGCAATTTTTGCCCGTTTGGTACTCTATTTGGAAGCATTTAAAAAAGGTTTGACTGAACCTTGCTTCAGAGGTTGCCTACATATCCTTGGCTATAAAGGAATCAAGTCAGTGTAGTTCTGAAAGTTTTGGAGTGATGAGTTCGAGAGTCGAGCGAGGTTCCGTCGAGGTTCCGATCCGCGGTCCTGTTATTACATTAAAATCAAAAATGAAAAAGACTAACTAAGCATATCATCTACGAGTTACAAGCTTCTTATCTATGAGTCTTCTAAAGCTTGATCTTAGATCTTGAATGGTGCTTCATGCAGACTTTTGATTTGAACCTTGATGCTTGCTAGTTGCAGGTGCTAGTTTGTTCTTCTTCAGGTTTTCAGATCACGACGGGACATGCACAGCTCGTGACTTTAGTCATGTCTTAAGAAATACACATCTTGTCTCCGCTTCTACATTTTGGATTCACTTCTATTTTTCTTTATTTTGGATTGAGACTTCATTTGGTCATCTCAAACCCTGTCAACTCAGATTCTTGAGGCGAGCTTCTGCTACTTCTCACTCGACAACAGGACCAAAGGTTGCCCCTGTTCTTCAGGTGGGCGCCTGCAACTGACTTAAAACTTGAGGTGAATTCCCTCGTTTTCCAGGTGGGCGCCTGATGACTTAAACTTGAAATAAATTCCCTTATTCTCCAGGTGGGTACCTGATGATTTAACTTGAAATGAATTCCCTCGTTCTCCAGGTGGGTGCCTGATGCTAAAGACTTGAAATTGATTTCCTTATTCTCCAGGTGGGCGCCTGATGACTTAACTTTAAAATGAATTCACTCGTTCTCCAGGTGGGCGCCTGCAACCGCAACAAAACAGATAAAACAAGGAAAACAATTCTGCCCCAGTTTGTACCAGGAATATTTGTGAGTGTTAGTTGAACTATAAATCACCTACGCTATTGATGAATGATGCAATGATGAAAGTAAAATTAAAGACTCAACTAGGATGTGCATCTCCTGTGAGTTAAACTGCAAGGCCCAAACTAGGAAGTGCGTCTCCTACATTTGAGATTGAGCTTGAGAAAAACTATAAACTAAGCTTGACTAAAGTAAAAACTGGCCCTATTCTCCAGGCGGGACCCCTGATTTCAGGAAAAAAAACTACAAGTTGATAACTTAAGGAAACTAAAAATTGACCCTCTTTTTTTCTTTTTCTTCTTTTTTTTAAAAAAAAAAATCCAGACTTCCCTTTTTTAACAGAAAAAAATATTATCCTAGGAGAAAATTCATCAGACTAGGTCTTCTATCTTAGGATAAAGATTCATCAGACTAAGATTTTGATCCTAGGAGAAAGTTCATCAGCCAGGTCTCTTGTTTTTTTTTTTGGTATCTTAGGAGAAAGATTCATCAAACTAAGATTTCTATCCTAGGAGAAAGTTCATCAGACTAGGTCTTCTATCTTAGGAGAAAGATTCATCAGACTAAGATTTAGATCCTAGGAGAAAGATTCATCAGACTAAGATTTCCGTTTACGCGGAGAAACAACCGCTTCTGCAGCGCTGCAACTGCGAAAAATCCTTCTTAGGTGCCGTCCTAGCCCAGGACTCCTAATCTCGCTTATGCGGATGGGCTCCCCTTTCTGCGGAAGATGCGCCGCATCTGCTGTCCAGGAATGGCCAGCCTCAACTCGCATCTGCGACCCTTCCATCGCAGAAGCGAGGCCGCTTCTGTGGACAACTGACCACACACCCAAAGCCGCTTTTGTGGGAAGAGATTGCACCTGCGGGTTCGCATCTGCAGTCAAAATCTCGCAGGTGCGGGCACACCAGAATGGGTACACCAGCAAACCCCTTTCAAGCTCTAACTCGATCTGTGCATCGTCTGAATAGCACCTGAGGCCTCTTCCAAACATACCAACACGTTTGTAAACATGAGACGCACTTGCTCGAACCCTCGGAATGCAGTAAATAATACCAAAACTAAGAATCACACCTCAAACCAAATCGAATCAACTTATGAGCTTCAAGTTCTTCCAACTTGCTTCGAATGCGCCGAATCATACCTAAACTACTCAGAATTGTACCAAAATTTGCGTGCAAGTCTTAAATCACCATACTGAACTATTCCTGGGCTCAAAATCCCAAAGGTACCTCTATAACACCAAAACCTACTCCAAACCAAAATTAAAGAACTTTTAAACCTTCAATAAGCCAACTTTCAACAACCAAAACGCACTCGGGTAATCCACAACCCGATCCTGACACATGCCCAAGTCTAAAATCATCATACGAACCTATTGAGAATGTCAAATCTCAATTTCGAGGTCGTTTACTATAAATGTTGACCCAACTCAAATGTAATGCAAGAGAACGAAAAATTATCAATGAAGAATGATCCCGTTGATTCACAATTCGTCGGCTTGTTATAATATGAATATTGTCAAATCTTTCTATAACAATGTTTGTGTATAACAATGTTTTATTATAACAGTCAAATTTTTTTGGAACCGATTTTTAATATTGTATCATACTATATGTTTTCTATGTTGAAAAATTAGTGATATCTCACAAGGTAATGTCCATCTTGGTTCGAAAAGTCTTTTCTCTTTGAAGTATTATTTACATCTACTTATTATTTAGTAAATTATTTTTTAATAGGGTCAAACTAGATGTTACTAGTCAATAACTAGTTGTTATCTAGCCTTTAACTAGCCGTTGGAGCAACGTCATTGGAGAGCTAAAGACACACTTTCTAAACTTTTCCAAACCTATTCTTCCTCCTATACATGGAACTCTTGTGAACAATGAAAAATATATTTCCAACTCTCCTTTCTATTTCTCCTCCTTCTTCTATGCTCGGTTTCTTCATTGAATTTTTTGCTAGTTCAGTTCCCAATTTAATAACTGAAAGAGCTTGTTCAATTCTCTGAGATATGCCTAATTTATGCTTTAATTTATTGTATAGGCAAAATATCCTTAATGACAGTATCGTTGACATGTCTCAAGCTAACTCCTATTCTCCATAATTACTTTTTTCCAACAAACTTAAGGACATTTCACACTTTATTCTTATGGAGAATACTAATTAAGTTCATTATTTCCGTTAACGCTTTCTGCATTGTAGTTGATGTATTCGTACTTTTGCAAAACCTCACAATTGAATTCTAGTGGACTTTAAACAGGGTAACATGTTCCACTTGACATGTTTTTGTGTGACATAATATTTAAATACCATTGTCACGACCCAATTTTCTTAAAGATCGTGATGGCGCCCAACGTCGCCACTAGGCAAGCCAACGATGAGCTAGCCTTGTGTTTATTCTTTTAACATTTTAAAAATAGTTGATTTTTAATTATTAAATAAGTAATAGATGAACAATTTAGTAAAATAAAAAATAAATAATTATAAGAACAAGTGTGGTAAAATAAATACTCAAAATCGCCAAGTGTCTACTAGTAAAATTCCAAGACCTGGTGTCACAAGTGTATGAGTTACCAATAGAATATACAAAACACTAAACTAATGTCTGAAATAAAGTAGACAGAATGTAAATACAAAAGAGAAACTTCGGGTGCTGCAGAACTGTCACGACCCAATTTTCCCTGTGTTGGGTATCGTGATGTCACCTAGTCTTAAGCACTAGGTAAGCCTAATATTAAATAACATAAATCATAATATCAAACTTTTAAATGTTTTTTGAAACAACTATCTATGCTTTGAACATCATTCTCAAAACCCGGAGAGTACAAGTCATAAGCTTTAAGAATTTACACTAAAATCTCTAATTACCACTGTTAGGAATAAATACAACAGTGTATGAACAAAAATATAAGAAGGTGACTCCGAAACCGCGAACGCTGTAGCGGTTTTACCTTAAGTCTCCACAACAGCAACCGCGCTTCTAGCTATCGATCAACCGCTATGCAAAACCTGTGATCTGCACAAAAATATGCAGAAGTGTAGAATGAGTACACCACAGCGGTGCCAAGTAAGTATCAAGACTAACCTCGGTGAAGTAGTTACGAAGACTAGTCAGGACACCCACTGGTCTAATAAATCTCACATACATAAATATGGGAATAACAGAAAATCACGTCTATATAATGACTACACAATGTGATTAACACATAACCAGTTCAAGAGGAAGGAAAATATAGTAAAATACAACGAAAGGTCATGGTAATACACAGAAGGAAGGACGGAAACACAACCCGAAAACCGAAAACCACAATACGGCAAGAACAAGTAACAATTCAGCACTGCAACAGTTTCAACGTCAGGCCTTAGCCAACACCCCCAATTATTTTTTGGAAAATACTTCGAGTGTAAACCCTCACCCGTAAGTTTATATTGAAAGCTTTGAATATAATCATTTAAAATAGAAAATTTCTTTGTAATATACTTTCTCCGAATATATATATATATATATATATATATATATGCTTTTAGAAAGAGAAATCTTCAAACATAGTTCCTTCAAAATAAATGCTTTTCAAATATACTTCCCCAATAAATTCCTTTCATACATCGTTTTTTGCAAGACAAATGTTTTTCAAATATACCTTTGAATAAAAGTCTTTCAGACATAGTTTTCTTCAAGATAAATGCTTTTGAGCTATACTTTTCAATATATATTTCGATCATAATCTCTTCAAGATAAATCCATCGAAACTCCGTCCGTAGCTCAAAATTTTCCATGCAGTATAGGGGGATCTCTCGGAATACGTCTGTAGTCCCAAAATAAATATGCAGTGCTGGGGTATCTCCCGGAATATGTCCGTAGTCCCAAAATAAATATGCAGTACAAGGGGATCTCGCGAAATATGTCTGTAGTCCCAAAATAAATATGCAGTACAGGGGAATCTCCCGGAATACGTCTGTAGTCCCAATTTAAATATGCAATGCAATCACAGAGATAACAACCACAACACGACAGAAACATCGTACATTATCACAACGATCACAAGGCAAACAAAGATAGAAATGTTATGTACGACGAGCAAATCAATACAAGAACTAAATCACAAGAATGGTAACTCATTCACAAGTAATAACCACTGAAAGGAATAATAAGCGTAAAGAACACAGCTTAACCAAGGAGAACACGACGTAACAACGAATTCACAGTATTAAAGTCCATGATAGGATGTCATCACAAGTCAAGAGATTTCCAAATACAACTAGCTGACTAAGGTGCAGATTATCTAGATTCCTTTTTAAGGTTGAATGATTATGAGAGATTCTCCACAATCCAAATAAGAGTAACCGGCTACAGATAATCCTAATTCCAATTTCTACAAACGACTATAAGGCGAGATATTACTAATTTTAGCTAAATAGGTAGTTTATGAAGAAAATATATAGCATGATAATAGGAGAAGTAAAATTCTACAACTAAGTCAATTAAGATCAAACCGACCACAAAGGGAATCTAAAGCAAGTAAATCCAAATTTAAACAGGAAGAGATGGAACTAGCAATCAGAAACTTAGTCATAACAATTACAAATTCATACACCGGAAATATAAGGACCTAAGAACCCTAAAAGGCCAAATTCATACAAATAAGTCTGAGTACGCACTCGTCACCTCGCGTACACGGTCTACAATCAACATAGAAGACTCAATTCCTAAGGGGTAGTTCCCCCACACAAGGTTAGGCAAGATACTTACCTCGGAGACGACAAGTCGGTACTCTAAAATGGACTTCTCAGGTGAAAGGACCTCTGGACGGCTCAAATAAAACTAGAACAACTTCAAAACACACATAAATCGTATAAGGAACTATTCTGAATAATAAAGTTTCGATCTTTACAAAAATATAAAAATCGACCCCAAAAGTCGACCCCTGGGACCGCACCCCGGAACCCCATAAAAATTTACAAAATCTGAATACCCGTTCCGATACGAGTTCAACCATACAAAATTTATCAAATTCCGATGCCATTTGGTCCCTCAAATCATGATTTTTCATTTTAGAAATTTTCTTCCAAAACCAACAATTTCCCTAACTAAAAACACAATTTAAATGATAAAAACAAGGACTAATTCATGGAATATATTTAATTCTAGTTGAAGAACACTTACCCATTCGATTTGTGTGAAAACCCCTCAAAGAATCGTCAAGATCAGAGATCTAGAAGTCAAAATGTGATAAAAATGGTGAAACCCTCGATTTTGGAATATAATCTGTTTGCCCAGATATTTGTTCAACGCGATCGCGGACGAAATGATGCAATCGCTTAGAAGGAAAAACCTGCAGACAGAACAACAATTAAAATAAGAAGGAATTTGACCCGAACCCCATCCGAAACATACCCGAGGCCTCCGGGACCTCGTCTAAACACACAACCAAGTCATATAACCTAACACGGACTCGCTCGAGGTCTCGAATCAGATAAAACAACACCGGAACGATGAATCATACCATAAATCGAACTTATGAACTTTCAAATCTTCAAATATCTAAACTCGTACCGATACCTATCAATTCAAACCGAAATGACGCCAAATTTTGCAGACAAGTCTCAATTGACATCCCGGAGCTACTCCAAATCTCGAAATCGCATTCCGACCCCAATATCCCAAAAAGTCAATTGTGGTCAAACTTCTTAAGTTTCCAACTTTTGCCGAAATACCTCAAATTACTCTACGGACCTCCAAGACCAATTCCAGATGCGTTCTTAAGTCTAAAATCACCATACGAAGCTGTTGACATTACCCAAAATTCATTCCGAGGCCGTTGACATAAAAGTCAAACCTCCGGTCAACTTCCATCACTTAAGCTTCCAAAACTGAAATTTTTCCTTCCAATTCGACTCCGGATTATCCGGTAACTGAATCCAACCATGCACGCAGGTCGATATACACAATGTGAAGCTGCTCAAGACCTTACACCACCGAACGAAGCTTAAATTCACAAAACAAACGGTTGGGTCGTTACAAGAACAGACTCAAAAGGCAGCTCACCGCTAAGTCTCGGAGTATCAGGAATGCACACTGGGATGGTTACCATATGCACCTACCTTAGATCCAGAATTGTAAGTGCAAAAGTGTAGCATCAGTACATAAACAACATGTACCCAGTAAGTATCTAGTCTAACCTCGAAGAAGTAGTGACGAGAGGTCGACTTCGACACTTACTATATGCTAACAAATAAATACTGAAATTCTAAATAGGTATGAGTTATGTAAATAATAATGAAACTCAATAACAAGTAGTGAATAAATAATTCTTTCACTAATAGTAAGTCCCAAGTCAATTTCCGTCATTAAATAATTATGACCTCTCTAGCTATAAAACAATATCAAGTATAATTAAGCTCCGAGTATTATTATGCACGATTTATGCCGAGGTCGTACGATCCGATCCAGAAAATATATACAGTGTGCACTGTCGAGGGTCAAATGACACAAACCATATATTCATCTATTAACCTGCGTGTCACACCCCAAAACAGAAGGGGGCGACCGACGCTCAACCGAGTAAACCCTATTGAGCAAGCCTGATAGGTTGCATTCTACCAAAACTAATTTATGAATAAATAGGAGATAAATTCTATAAATCATACTATATAAATATTTATTTAATTTCCATTAGCATTTTCAACCATAATATCCAGAATATTATATTTTTTCAAGATATGATGAAAAACATATTTGCCAAACACTAATATTTCTAGTTTAATTCCAATAACCGACACCACCCACAACCTGTCTACAGAGCCTCTAAATACAACTGAGGAGAAATATGAAAATACAGGTGACAAGGCCCTGGCTATACCTCAAAATTTAGTGACTTTTACAAAAGAAGTGCAACAAATACTACACATGACCCCGGGAGGAAGCGGGGCTCACCAAAACTGTTGTGGGGAGAAGGAGAAGGCACAATTACCTGCGATCCGCGCTACCAACTACAGAGTCACCTACATCCATAAAAGGGATGTAGCGCCCCCGGAAAAAGAGATGTTAGTACCATCGAATAGTACTAGTATGTACAACCAAAAATTATCTTCCAAAATAGAGTATCCATTGAGGCAAACACAACACATAGAAACAACAAGTCACAACCAACAATATTCAAATAGCCAATTGAAGCATAACGATTTTCGGTGTACGAAAATAGTTAT